>VZTT01014909.1:81371-98554 GCA_013400855.1 Buphagus erythrorhynchus | reverse complement strand
TGCCCACTCCCTCTTGCCCACAGCAGTCACACTCTAGAAAAAGACTTGGGACCTTCAACCGACTGGCTTATTTGGCTTATTTATACCTGTGCCTTGCAAAAAGGCAGGTGACCCTCCAGTGATACCAGTTCATCCAATAAATACAAAAAACCACATAATAATTCAAGTTGAGAGGAATCTTTGGAAGCAAGGCTGGTATCAGAGCTGGATAGGGTTGCTCATGTCTGTGTCAAGCCCAGTTTTGAGTATCTGTAGTGTTGGAGTCTCCATGGCCCTGAAGTGCTGTGAATTAGAAATTACTAGCTGAGAGGAATGAGCAGTCTCCACACAAAAACACAGCTGGATACTTTCACCCTGGCTGAAGGCTGAGAAGTGTTTGCTTGATATTTGTCTGGGCAGATGGACAGAAGACATAGTAGAGGAGAAGCAGTGTGAGCTCTCCAGCAGACCAAGAAAACAGCTCAGGTTGGGTTTAGCACCAAGAAGGGCCTGGAAAGGATATTTTTGTCTGAAATAGTTTTGAAGTTACAAAGAAAGGGCACTGTCTTGGCATCTTTGTGATTATAAAACTGAACTTCTCCCATTTTGTGCCTTTGCAGAGCTTCATGAAAATCCCTAATTCCAGACTGTGTTTGCTTTCTGTTCATCACAGGTGTTTGTGATTTGCAATCACTATTGATTTCAGAAAAACAAAGTCAAATTAGAACACATTTGTTAGAGGTCTAGTTCTAATTTATAGAGCTAGAGGGTGGTTTGGAAATGCACTACCAGATAAACACACTCCTCTAGAAAGAGATGAACACTGAGCTGCTGCTGTGTGTAATAAGGTTGAATGAATTCAGTGATGTTTGACTGTAAAATTAATTGCTGAAGATTTGGGTCTAACTAGTTGGCCAGGCTGTTTCACTACAGTAATTTTAAGTAGCATGGGAGTTCATCTTCCTGTAAGAACAGAGATGGGGGGACAGCAACTCTCCTGCTTTGTGAAGCATCAGCCAGAATAAAAGTGGCTACTGCTGTACTTGAAGGAGTGTTAATGTGGGGTAATTGCCCCACATCCAAATGAGCAATTAGCTAAAATAATTACCAGCCTTGAGATGAATCCACACATTTTTTTTGCCTGTGACAGTATCAAGGATAACAGGTGTTGAGAGTGCCTTGAAGGGACAAAGATTAAAGATTATTTCATTATCTGGATTCCTTTAGGCAGAGAAGTCTTGTGTTTTATCCTGTCATGCACAGAAAGGTCTAATCAGCACTTTATTCTCCTCATGCTTTGGCAATTTAGAAGCTGAGCTTCTGACAGAGAGTGAATGTTGTTTAATCTGGGAGAATTGTCTGTCCTTGAGAATTCAGTAAATTATCTCCGTGTCTCTGCATAGTCTGCTTCCTACTTAGAGACCCAAAGAAAGCTGCAAGCAAGGATGCCAAAGAGGCACTAAGCAACAGTCTTCCTATGACTGAGTTTTAGATTAATTAGGAAAGTAAGTATTTGAAGGGTTCCTTTACTTGGTAACTTACTGATGAGACAGTGTGGGTGTTTCCAACTCATGGTTTCCATTTCCCAGCAGTGACTTGCAGGAATAATGTCTCTCAAAACTGTCACTAGAATATAAAATATTCTTGCAGTGTACACCAGCATTGCATCCATGACAGATCTGTGCAAGTCAGTATTTGGATCCCAGGATGATGTGATGGGACATGGCAGAGAGATGGGATGGGTGGAACTGATGGAAACTGGCCGTTGGAATAATTTATCTGCAGAAACATTTTTCCATTAAAAACTTTACTTTGTCCCCTATTTTCTCCTCTAATTCCATTATAATTTGAAGGAGGTTTTTGCCTAGCTAGTACATGTTTGATTTATGATCTTTTTTTATCTGCTCTCGTTTGATTCTTCACCAGGTTAGCATTAGGTGTTATGTGTAACACTTAGGTGTTATGCCTTTTTCTGATTCGTTATCCTCTACTGTTGTTTTTCACTAATCTCTTTGTTCCTGCTTTTTGTTTGTTTGTTTCTATTCTATATTTCTCAGCTATGATCCATGATTCTCCAGAGTTGAAGTAAGTTAGAAAAAAGATGTGTCTTCAGTTGCAGCTGGCATTCAATTATTTGTATTGGCCCTTGCCAACATCCTGTGGTTCCAAGGCCCATAAGGAGTTCTTGGTGTTCTGTGGCTTTGACTGTTCATGGAGCAAGGTCAATTCTGGTGGTGCTGTGTGCAATTTATCTGCTTTTCAGAAGAGACTGGGTGCTGGTGCTAGAGCTGGGCAGCACCACAACACTGGCTCTTCCTTACTGCCCTCTCTGAAGTTAGTCAGTTTTGGTTTAGGAGTATTCTGGAAGAAACTGTGGAAAGATCTTGTTTCCAACAGTGGAGTTATTCCAGCTGACTGCAGCTGACGATTTCTAGTTCAGAACTTTGTACAAATTTGTGCTGCACTTGCCTCAGTACATTGGTTCTGTACAGGGTCCATCTTCCTGCTGTAGAAGGAATGGCCCAGCATTTCCACAAGAAGAAATTATCCTCCTTTTTGCTGGGTTTCAGTTTTGAGGGCTGTCTGTACTTTTTATCTGCCAAGGCATGCAAAACCCCTGCATGGCTGAACACACCTTTTTAAGTTACCAGATAGCTGCTCTCTTCTAATTGACATTCACCTGCACCTCCCTCTGTCTTCAAGAAAGGTCACGAATGTGTCTTCTAGCAACAAATAAAGCAAGCTACACAGGCCCAGTTACAGATACAAAACTGGACTAAAGATTGCATTGGGATGTTTTCCAGTGAGAGAAGGATTTCTCCTTTGTGCCAAGGTGGCAGCAGCAGCCAGTGAAGATGAGGCAGATGCTTGTGAGCAGGTTAAGTCTGAAGGAAGTGCAGGCTGGCTCCTCTTTTCCATTGAGAGCAGTTTCCTCACATTTAATTGTGCCTGTCTCTGCATTTCATGTAGTACTGCTGCCATAGTTACTTGAATATGCTTTTAAATTTTTTTTTCTTCCTCCTCCCCCCCCATGGTTACTTAGGAAAACTTCTGGATGATTAATTCACCTCATAAATATTCATCTTTAATTTTATATTTTCAGTATGGATATGTAGTACACTTGCTGAGAAGAGCTACCTACAATAAATAAATAAGGCTGAGGATAAATTGAGCATTCAGAACTCCTGGAATTTGCCAGGGACTGACTTAAGTGCAAGTGGATGGTTTGAAATTCTAGTACCCACAGGTCTCTGTAAGCTGAAGTTCTCAGTCTCCGTGTTCAATGAATGAGGCTGTAATGAAAATACTTTGATATTCAGGAAAAAAATTAAAGCTTCACAACACTTCAGCTGAAAAGATCAAAGTAGTCTTTGAATAAATGTGATGCATTTTGCCTTTCAGGGACTGAACTGATCTGTCTTCCCTGAGATGATTCCTCTACTTCTCATGGGACTCTCCCTTCATGTTTGTGGGCTGTGCTTCTAGAACATGATTTCTGTTTACTCTAGTGCTGTAGTCTGATGGCTATTAAATGGCTTGCTGGAGAAAGGACGGATTGTGCATCCTTTTTTTTGCAAATGCTATGAATAATTCCAACGACTTTCAATTAATTGCCTTTTCAAGAGTTTGACAGTTTTAACTGGTGTTGATAGTTCTGGAATTAAGCTGTCTTAAGCTAGGTCAATATGACAGAAGAAACCTAAACCTTTATAGCATACCTTTCCTGAATAACTAGGGAAACTCTACCACTGATTGAGAAAAACAGGGAAATACACAATATTTGAAGTAAGTTTTTGTAAGATCTCATGCTGCTTATTTACAGAGGCTCCTGTGGGAAAATGGAGATACTTAATGTGTAGGTGGGATGAACCTGGACAATCCAGAGCATCTGTAACATAGCTTGCAGGTTAAATGGTTTCATGCTGCTGGAGAAGTTAGAGATACTTTCCAGAAGATAGAGAAGGCAGATGTTTAACCTGTCCCAGTCTTCCCAGAGGAGCTGAATACTTCAGGGCAATCACCACAGTGCAGTTTTCATGTTTACATGCCCTGGGGGAAAGTGGAAATATTTTTCCACTCTGTCTATAGAAGATAGTTATGTGTAATTCATAGAGTTCCCACCCCTCTTAGTGACCCCTCCAAATCCTTTCCTTAAGTATTTATACTCTACTAAAACCAATGAGGAGTGGGTTACTGAGGTCCAGAGGCAGATGGTCAGTGGGAAGCAGAGTTATGGCACCTATCTTAAATCCTTCTGTTTGTGTTGAGCATTGGTGAAAAGTCATCCAAGACAGCCCTGCAGGTTTTAGTATGGACCCCACTGCTGTGCCTGCCCAGTGTTCCCAGTAGGCAGGACGTTTCCAGGAAGGCTCACTTGCTGCTGCTCTCTGCTTTGGACTGCATTTCCAAGCAAACACCTGCTTGGAAACCCATTTCAAAAGCACACAATGCAGATATCTTTTAGGAAGGAAATTGAGCATGCAAAGAATTAAGGTAGTGCATTGATGAGACTGAAGCTATTTTGAATAAGAACAAACACCCTTAGGCTTTTGGGATTTTAGTACAGAATTTTGAAAAAACATCAAAGGGGGAAAAGTAAATACTGGTTTTGCAGCTATTGACACTTCAAATTTTATTTAACAACAGCAATATCAATTGCATGTTTCACACAGTGTGATTTCCTTAGTAAGATGAGCAAGATTTGCTTTTGAATGTAGAATCAGACTTTTTGCATTGAATTGGAGGTTGGTCTTGTTTTAGCAGTAACTATAGTTTGAATGTTTGCCTCTTCTGTACCTGATCTTAAACCTTCAGTTACACAAGAGATGTATGACCTGGAAATGCAAGTTATTGCAATTAATAGCTAGTAAACTGATTTAGAGTGCCAAATGCCTTTGTGCAGTGTTTGTACTTCATTGCGTGTCTGTGTAAGTGCAATGTAGCAAATGAAATTTTAGCCACTTAGGATTCATGTGTTCATACCCTTTAAAAATACACAGGATTTTTAAATGGTAAATATTATCAGCTACTTTTCATCCTGATCACTAATGAAAGATGTTGTGTCCACTAACAGAGCTTGACAAGGTTACTCATTTTGCCTCTCTTTGTCGCTCCAGTCATTTTCCATACATAAGTCACTATTTCTCTAGCATCTGAAAAACAGTGACACTGGTGGGCAATTCCATTCATGTCAGAGGCTGTTACTACTTTAACTGTTGTCTCTGATGTGGTTTGGAGAAGTAAATCACCAAAGACTTCCAAAACTCTCTGGTGTAGTTTAAGCAATCAATGACACCGAAGAAGTGTCTGTGACACCAAAGTTGTTCTGTGAACCTGCTGTTGGTTGGTTTTGTACCTTGTGTTTGTCAAGATTCAGCCAGGTCCTCACTGCTCCCTCAGTTCTGTTCATAAATAATGTGTCTCTGTACAGTTCATCCTTGCTCCTCCAGCTCTCTGGATGCCTGTGCAAGCCGGTGCCATCTGTGGAGCTGGGCTCTGGCCCTGCCCAAACTGGCAGGTGGGGTGTGGATGTGTGTGAGCATTTGCTCCTGAGATGCCCAGAGATGAGGGAGGTACTTCTGAATTTTAAGGTCACTTTTTATAAGGAATTAATTGTAGGATTATTATCTGCTTAACTCTTGGTTCAGACTTAAAGGATGACAGCTTTTCAGTCGGGCTCAGGATCTTGGGAGGCCCATCACAGTAATTATCCTGCAGGAATACCCAGACCTGGTCAGTGCTTGCTTGGTCTGGTTTTTATATGCCATGTAAGCATTGTAATAGAGTACTGGTATTTTATGATGAAGCACCGCTTTTATTACTGAAATGGCCTATGGAAAAGCTAAACACAGTTGGGATAAATACTTTTAAATAAAATCAAATCTAGGGAATAGTTAAGTTATGCAAAGCTCGGACGTTTTAAAGAGAGGTATGAGTCATTTGATGAATAGGAAATGTGTTAGGAAATTCTAATTAATTATTAATCTCTTGAAAAAGGAGCTAGGAAAATTAATATTTTATATCACAGATATATTTATATAAAATAATTCTGTAGTTGATTAGTTAACTGGTTAGAGTACAGCTTCAAACAATCTATAGAAACAAGTGAATCCTCCTTTATCTCAAATATAATTAGCCATTTAAATGTCTTGGGTCAATTTATTAACACTTTATTCATCGGGGTGTAACTTTTATTAGGCTTTATTGCTATCAGAAATTATATCCTACACAAATACAATAGAGATTTAAATGTTCTGTAGAATGAGCCAATGCTTCCTGACTTTATTGCACAGTATTGTAATGAACCTTGACCAGCTGTAGATTTGATAAGTGTAAAATATTGCTGCTTGCTGCTAATTTTGTTCCTTTTTAATGACTGATAATCCGTGTCAATTTAGTGTGATAGTCACAATCCAATACTGTTTTCCTGCTATAAATGTGATTGTAACAGGAGCTATTAAGTGTGTCTACGTAATAAAATTAGTCAGGGAAGCTCTGTATATTGTTTCCAGGTCTTTGGATTTTCATTATGGTAGTGGAACTTGTTAGACTGTGAAGCTTGATGGTTGCCAGCTCAGACAAGCTCTTTTCTACTTCTGTGCCAAGCAAAGGGTAATGATGCTGCACTAAGAAGTCTGTTCTCACTGTTCTGGAAAATTCATCATATATAAACATAGGGGATCATTTTGGGGAGAGCAGGAAAGGTGTCACAGGGAAAGAAAGAGAGGAAACTCATCTGGGCAACTACAACCACACAAGAGTTGCTTAAAGAGATAAACCTGGCAGCTCAGTGTCTGTGTTGGGAAAGGTAGTTGTGACATCTCTTAGCAATTAGGCAACACTGATAAATCAAATTTTCATGTTTGTCAGGATGCCAAACTGTATGAAAAGATCTTAGCGAGGAAGCCTCAGCAGAAGACTCTCTTTTCCTTTATGGCTCTATCCAGCAGCACATGCCACTTCTAGATAATGAACTGTTGCATCCAAGTCATTCTAAGAAACACACACTTCCTCATGCACTTGCTTTTGGTCTTATGTGATCTTGTCTAACCTGAACAGGTAGTTATATTTCAGTTCTTGGGCCTCTAGATTTGGAATGGAGATATTTTTACAAGAGTAGTTGAAATCCTAACTGTGAGAATAATCAAAAAGCAGTTTCTATAGCTTAATATAAAATTTTTGATTTTTTTTTTTTAAGTGAGTAGTTATGTGATCTCCACTGACATCTTGGCAGAATAGTAACTAAAAGATGTACCCATATCTGGGTAGCATCGCAAAAGAATTTATTCTGTGGTAAAGCAGGTATCTAGCACCTGAATTTCTCTTACTTCTTAAATAGGTAATGGGGAATTCTGCCACAGATGTCAGTGTAGGCGTGGTTTTGCCCACAGTAATTTTGTCTGGAGAAGCCAGAGCTTTGCTATGCTCTCTATCTGCTGACGTGGGCTGAGCTGTACTGACTGCTGGGATGGGACAAGAACTACTTGCACACGTCCACTGATGATGTTGGCTCAATAAAAGCTTCTGTCAGCAGCTTATAAGGGGCAGTTTATAACTTTTCACTGACTAAATAACAGTTCACCCCTTTCAATACAAGGCAGGAATAAAACTAAAGATTCATAACCTTCTACATTATTTATTTGCAGCATTTCTTCCAACACTTGAAAAAGCTCCCCAAGAAAAAAAATGCAGAAAGCTGATAAGTACATGCAGAGAGAACTATATTAGCCTAAGGTTTACTGGAGCATGTTTGCATTTTGGTGGCTGTGTGGTAGAAGCTGTGAGGCCCTTCTAACCTTTGAGTTTATGCTTTCAGGGCTGTTTAAATGTCATTGCTCAGTCTGTGCATTATCCAGAGCTGCTGTACTGGGGACCATTCAGATGTTCCTTCCATATGCCTGCAGTTTCTGTGAAGGCTGTCAATGCAGAGTTGTAGCACAATAAAGCAGGGGTGTAAAATACATCTAGCATGAGCTTTTCTGCAGAGATCTCCAGGCTGCCTTTATGGCTGACATATACTCCTTTGCAGAAGAATTCTGCAACTATTTCTAGGATTCAAAGGGATTTCTGTTTTGCTGGCCCAACCTGCTATGCAGCAGTACTTGCATCAGGCTCTGTGCAGCAGTTTTGGGGGATGGTGGCTGGTCAAGGCTGCTTCCTGCCTGTGGACAAAATGCTGAGGCTGGTCAGCAGGTAACAGCAGCTGAAATCCTGCCAACATCATTCAGAGGTTAAGGGGGTAGTCAGTGCACCTGCAAATTAGTGCATCCATCCACAATCGGTGCCATTTCACCAGTATTCCTAGAGGAATCAGTATTCTCTGTGGGAGAAGTCCAGTAACTGCCTCCTTTATGCCTCTAGAGCAAAACTAATTTTGAGCAGGGAGAAGACATTTCCTGTGCTCAGACATAAAGAAAATGAAACTTACTTCACCAATTTATAATTCAAGTTATTGGAATAAGTTCCTAGTGTCCCATTCATTTTTTGCCAGATGAAGATGTCCCATATAGATTTAACTGTGGGCTTTTGCTCTAGCTCAGCAAGTACACTAATACAAAGGGTATTCCTTGCAAATAAACACTGGTCAGATACAAAGAAACACTGAGCAAAACCTAAGCCATGCAATGAGCTTCAGAAAGATCAGATCCACAGATGTGCTGACTGAAGTTTAAGAGGCAACTTAACAGATGTACAAAGCTGTAGATCAGAGGGGATATAAAACAGTTAAACTTGCTTAAAGGCACAACGTGTCACAATCTAACGATTCCATGCATCCTCAGCCCGACAGAAGAGGGAACATACGCTCAGCTCGGTGCTCTGGCTGTAGGCATGCCAAGAAGATTATAAAAATGCCATGCTGTGATATGTTGCCCTCCTGCCTGAAAGGCTACCATTAAGCTGCTTATTTACTGCACCTATTCAGGCAGCAGTGCTGTTCAGAGTGCTACCTGTCTTCTTGTTGGATAAATTGGTTGTGGATATCACAGGATTGTTGCTGCCTATTGTTCAGTCTGGTGAAGGTGGGAAGAGATGAAAGGCATAGATCTGACCTTGTAATATTTTGTATAAAATAAGAGATGCTTTTTCTTCATAGTGAGTGTCATAGTTGATCTTGGTAGAACTGACTGTGTTAGCAAGTTTGAAGTCAAATTTAAAAGACTAAGGTATTAATGAAGGCAATATTTTTTTCCTCAATCACATATACATATATATATATAATATATAAATATATATGGGGGAGATATGGAGATGTGGAGGAAAGTGCATGTCATTAGAGCTTTGTGATTTCTATAAATTAGCACTGTTAGAAATGAAATCATCACGAGAACACACAGGAAAACTTAGATACACCCTCAATGCAAAACATTTTGTTGTTGTTGGGGTTTTTTTATATATATAAATTGTTGAGTCGTCATATTTTTATGATATATTGAGCTGTGAACTTTAAATTAGTGATAATAGAAATTTACAAGTACAGCATTAAAAACTAAACCATGCAGCCCTACAGGCTTAATTATGAAGTGAGCAGGAAGATAGACACAGAAAATCCTGTTTCAAAATTTTACCTCACATAATATAAATAAAAGATTATGTCTTCCACTGGTAGCCTAAGATCAAAAGGATAATATAAAATGGATAGTCTGTATTTATTTTGCCTTTATTATGTGTATAGATAAACTATACATTTCTCATTTCCTTGTGTCTTTTAGCTATATATAGTTAGAGACACTTAGATATAGATTTAATTATGGATAAATAGCTATAAATTAATATTTGTAATTATTTTTAATTTTTCATTTAGTCATTAGAAAGATGTGTTTTCATTGTCAAAACTTAAAAATAAAACGTTTTTGAATAGTGTTCTAACTGGTAGTATGACAAGTTGAATATAAATTAGGCAAATAAAAAATAATGATTGGGATTTATTTTAGAAAATGTGATTCTGAAGATGAGAATGTTTTAGATAATCACTAACAAACAGAGACAAGTTATGACAGTATTTATTCTATAGATGTATATGTGTCATAATGTAAACAGATATCTTCACCACTTAGCTATCATGTGTGCTGTAGTGGTGATTTTCATTCCTGTTCTAAAAAACCCCTACTTGTTAAGTTTGAATAAGGCACTGGAGGAGGTTTTCTTCTTCCTGATGAGCCATTGCTAACTCAAAACATTTTACATCACTTTGGTATAGCAGAGTAGTGGCCAAAAAAAAAAAAAAAAAACACCCCCACACAAACAAACAAACAAACAAGCAAAAAAAAAACCAAAAAAAAAAAAACCAAAAAAAACCAAGAGGAAAGAATTTCAAAGGAGCAGGTGCAATGTTCTCTTTCCTTCCTTGAGCTACTTATTTGATCATTTTTGGATGCCAGTATAAAAACTGCCTGAATAGCAATCGATGTGCAGCCAGTAAGGTTTTGTAACATTCAGGGTGGATGTATTGTGACACAAAATCAGGCTCAAAGGAAGAGTAAAGAAATACTAACACCTTGTTCTAAGGGCACATCAGCAGTATTTTTCTTGTCCTAGAGTGCACATTCCCTCGATGATGGGACTGTCAGGAGTGTCAGACCCTAATACCCAGGCTTGCTCTGACAAATAACTCCCTGTTTCCATATTTTGTTTGCCCGTGATTCTGAACCATTTCATACAAAGCCTTAATTTGTGAAAGTAGCCCTGCTAACAGATGGTGGCTGAAGCTGAGGTTTTCTGATGCTGCCTTACAGCACTGAGTCTTCTTGGAGTGGTATTTTAACTGGCAATTACTGTATTTGATTATGATCAATCAGGATGAAAATTGACTTGACTCCTAAAAGCTTAAATCTCTTTTTATCATTATTAACCTGGCATTTTCTTGTGTCTCCACCTCACTGAGCTTCCTCCACATGCATTTGCTGAATAAAGATGGCCCTTTGCAGAAACTAAAGGAAAATGTCATATTGTGAACAGTCCTAGATTAAATTTAATATAGAAGATATGGAATTGATAAAAAAAAATACTGTTTTAACTTGTCATTTTTCAGTATGTTTGGAGTTGGTAATATTTCAAAAACTTTTATAAAGAACAAGACATTTGCAGTTATGCTAACTCTCTGAGGAAGGACCTAAATCACTGCAGTTGCAATTAATGGTAATCACTGGCAAATCTGTCTTAAATGTCTAATTAATCCTAAGCATGTAAGTAGTGTGACTGTTGTAAATGGAACTGCTCAGACACTCATGTACTGACATGCACAAAATTAGTCAGGCACTTGGCTCCTCCAGTAGGTCCGGATGGAAATGCAAAACTCTTGTGCTAAATCACCGTGGGCTCAAGAGAACGGTGCAGTTTAATTATCTCCAGCCAGGGTTAAAGAGGGATGGAAGTATCCTTTTGTGCCAGAGAAGATCACCCAGATGTCATTTGTAAGGGCAGCAAGGACCAGCTCCAGGGAGCCAGCACAGAAGAGGTTTTGCTGTGTGGCTGTTGCTTGTGAAGGGAAACTACTTTAGGATATTAATGCAAGCCCAGTAATCAGCCTGGCATGAGCTTGAGATGGTTCATTCAAATTTAGAGATTTCTTTCTGTTTTAAAGTGTTGACAGGAAAATTATCTAGGTCATGTAAATGAGAGTTGGGATCACTTGGGGAGACTTCAAGTACTGCAGTACTAATAGGCAATATTGAAGCAGACTTTTCATTTTTCATGTGTACCAATCACCTGAAGTATCAACTAGCTGCATGTTCCTAAAACAAAAGTATGGTGGAAGAAGGAAAGGTGGGAAGAATCCTAGAGTTGTATTAACTAGAACAAATTTAGAACTGTGAAAAATTCAGGATAATTGGTGAACAGAAGGATGAGTTTTGCAGCACTGAGTATCAAGGTTGCTTTATCCCACACCTGCTAAAACTGCAAGGTCCCAGACAGATACCAACACTCTTCAGTCACTGTAACTGACAAAAAGGCTTCCAGGAAGAAGAATATAATCATTAAGATCTTTGGGGGTGGGAGTAGGGTGGAATGTTCATCAGAATTAAAAATTATTAAGAAAATTGGAATTTGGTGTGCATTTGGTCCTACAGAAATTTGTCCCCAGTTCTAACAGCACTTATATAGCTAAGTAATTAAATTTATTGTTTGGTCACTGTGTTGGACAGTTAAGCCTTGAGAATATTTTTCTGTTAATTATAGACTCTAATAGTCTTTATTTTCTATATAAATCCATTCCATATAATTTATGATGTACAAATATAAGTGCATGTCAATCTTCAGTTAAATCAGTGGTTACTGCTTCAAAAAGCATCTAATTCTGGTTGAACAGTCAGTAGTTTTGCAAAGGACTGAACCACTGTGATGTGATGTACACTTGCAAAATAAATAAAAACTACTGTGATACTGAGCTGAAGATTATTTACAGATTTAGTTTTCTTTGAAGAGAAGCTCCATGAGGCTTGCTGTACAGAACACCCTTCTCCAAAACATAGTGATTCAGTGATTTAATGTATATATAGCATTTTTTACTTAATTCTTTTCATATGTGTATTTTCAGATGACGAGTTTGTGTAATGTCCACAAAAGACATTCAGGATATTTAGATTTTATAGAATCCTGAAGTTAATTGCAGATGTTTTGGATAGTTTTATTTTGTCCTGCTTTGTGTTAACTGTGATTAGGTATTTAGTCTTGGGCCATAAGGATTTTTTGATTGTTCGGAACTTTGAGAAAGGAAATAGTTTTGTTTCAGAAATTTTGCAAAGCTTGCCAGGTTTTAGGGTTCCTCTCACAATATCCAGCAGATGACACACAGTTCCTGGGAGTGCTTGGGTAACTAATATCTTGTGCATAACCAACACCTTGTGCACTTCAGTCCAAATCCAGAAAAGTGTGTACAGATACAGGAACACATCTGGCTTTCACAGTCCTTCCAGCACCCGGGCAATGACCCAAACCAGTTTCAGTTTTAAATGGCTTTTTTTTCCAGTCAATGCAAGTCTGGTGTTCTGAGGTGCCCTGAGAGCTTTGCCTTTCTGACAGGACAGCTCTGGGCTGGCTGTAGCACAAGGTTTATGTGCCCAGACAGAAAAATGGAGATGTGAGCTTGGCTTGGCTCCAGCCTGGTGATGCTTTGTCAATATTGGATTGGCAATCCTGTTATTGTAAGAAACAAGGACATCATGTAGCTGTTAGGAACTAGAAAATAGATTGTTTACTATGTTCCATGCCATCAATCAGTTTTGTGAGGAAACTTGAGCTCTGGCTGACTGGCATAATTTCCTTTAAAAGCCCTAAGTGTCTCTGTTGCTTAATATTTATTGAGATTCAATTAACAGCAAAATAAACTATTCAGTCTTTTATGGAAAAGAATTTAGAATATTAAAACAGTTTTGTAAATCAAATTATTTTAATTCTAATCACAGTAATTAAATGGACATGATACTTTAAAAATGACTGCATAGTTGGTGCAGGAAAGCCATACCAATCAATATGTATAGATTTGCTCATTTACTTCAAATTGGAGATTAATAATATAATTAGAGATTACTTCTTTAGTAAGGTATTTGTCAGTAAAATAATGCAAAAGGCCAAATTTAAGTGATAAAGGTTAGTTTCTTTGAAATATTCCTCTTTGGTATGCAGTGTATCTGCAGACAAAATGTATTTTGTGTTTATGTCACTCAGCATTAGACCAAGTCTTCTACATTCTTAATGTTTGTTTCACTATGCAAATTCGAAGTTTGGAAAGCTGCTGCCTTCCAAGTCCTCTGTATATAATTATATACCTAAACATATATATAAGAGGGATATCAGCAGTCCCACTTTCCAACAAGAGTCCCTTCTGGTCATCTGCGTAGCATAAATTGAAGCTGAAACACTTAAATTTCATCCTAGAAAGAAAACTCCTTAGGACCTACAAAATGTCATTTAAAAGTTCACTGTGTTGAATGACCTTAGTAGTTAAGTGACATCCTCCATTTCAACAACAGAATATTTGCATCATGTATCGAATGTTTGCATTGAAAACCAGAATATTTTAAGATTGGACCAAGGATCAGCTTGACACGTCCCAGTAAGAAGGAAAAATGAGATGTACTTCACACTAGACAGGAACAAGTGTGAAGCTGGTCCTTCCTTCCTGCCAACATCATGCAATCACTCATGCTACTGTTTTGGAGCCTTAGAGGTTTAATACCAGCCATGGTCTGATTCAAGCTCTAGTGAAGTTTATCAAGTGCCTCACCTGGAAAATGAAATCAACAAAAAAAGGGGCAAAAAAAAGCTGAAAACTGGTCAGATTTAGAAGAAAATGTGTAATAGATCATGAAATGAGAACAAGACTAGGAGCTGAATACTTTGCTCTCAATGAAGTAAGGGTATTTTATCTCTAAGTTGCTCAGTTCTCTGCACTTTCACATTCCTGTCCTTCCAAACAGATACAAGCACAGGTGCCTGAGGCAGTCTCCAAATATTAAGGATGACCTTTTCTTTCCAAGATAAGTCCATTGTGTAACTTCACGGTGCCGTTTGGTATCCTGTGTGCTGGATGGTGACATCACATATGCCTGTTAGGCAAGCAAACCTCTCCAAGTTAGTGCTGTAGAGTGCAGTTGTTAGTGCTGAAAACACATAATCACAGAATGATTATATGCAGGTGCTTTTATTGAAGAGCTCTGGGAATCAGGGGTGCAGACCCAAATCTGACTCCAACATGGATCCGAGATGAACATGTTTTTATACCCTTTTCGTTATATAACTATATATATTAATTATTAAACCCATATTGTTCTATTGTATACATTGATCTTATCCAAGCATGTATTCTTGTAATTTTCATTAGGCCCCCCGAATATTCTTTCTCATGATTCTTGTTAAGATTACATTGTTTCTCATGATTCTTATTACAATTAAACAATAATCATATTCAATTATCAAACAATCGTTACATTTAACAATCATATCATTTATCATGTGATGATTACGCAGGTGTAGCTTCTCATGATCTAGAAAACACAAAGCTCAATACTCATTCCCAGGGCCTAGTTCACTTTCCCAGGCCTACCCCTTGAATCTATTGTATGCAGTTCCCATGATTTTTAGAAACATTTTAACTCTATGCTATCACAGTCTTCCTCCTAATTTTAATTCTCATGTGGCAAGTCATGACCTCTTCTTCAAAGTCTACCCAGCCTAATCCCTTCCTGGGATCTGACAGCATGCAAGTATTTTTTAGGTGGGTGCATAGGCACAACTGCCTGCTGTTACTTCAGTGTCTGTTCAGAAGTGTTCTTCAAACTACTTGACCTGGAAATGGATATGAAAACTACCTTCTCAGGGGAGAGTCAAATGTTCCCATGGTCTAAAGCTGTCCACACTTCTCTAAACACATCCCTAATTGGTATTCAACCTTAAAAAATGTCTTTCATTAAAAATATAATTTGACGAAGTAATTGACTTGCATTTGATTAAGTCAGAATCTATTGGGTTAACATGATTAATAGATAAAATTATAATCAAACAGAGCAGTACAAAAGGTGAATTAAGTCATGGGACATAATAAAATACTAAATTTAAGAAAGATTGATATGGCAGGAATATTAATTTCACAGTAGTTACCACACTGTTCCCTTACAGACAGTGATGTAATTCAGATGAATTTGGTAGTCAGAATCAGGGCTGCTTTAAAGGCCTTTGAAGTTGGTGAGAGTTATGCCAGAGATCTGTTTACAGTATCTAACACCCACAGTGTAAATATTCACTGCTCCCATATTGATAGCAAAATGTGGGGTTACTATTAGAAGAATTAGTTCCGAACTGCAGAGGGGAAAAGAGCAGCTTAATCATCTTAGAATCAAAAAACCACTTAGCCAAAGAAGAGCTGCTGTCTTGTAAGACTTCCTGTTCCACAGCACTGGAATACAGTGTAGTATTTCATTGTACATATCTATTAGGAAGATAATTTGAAATTTGCTATGAATTTTGACCCACCAGTACATAGGACACTGCATTGACTGAAAAAAAAAGCTTAATTACAATAAAAATTTTAGTGTAAAAACTACAGTTTTTCTTTTAAGTAAACAAGTAACAACATAGCAACAGATAGCAACCACATCTTAAGATAACTGTAAAGCTGCAGGTAAACCATTAAAGCTGCAGGGTCCCATCTGGATGAACTGTCAGCATTAATGTGTGTATCTGGCTTGTACTTTACTTTGAAAAAGCAAAATGAATTAATTAATTTTTGTCTAGCAAATAGAGTACTCCTTTTCTGAAGCTAAATCTTTTTCTTCCGTGCCCACCATGGCATGTAATTTTAGTGGTCCCCTTTTAGGAGTGCCAAGCTAACAGGATGGTCTGTGTGTGGTGCATAAAAGTAATCATAGCTTGAAATGCATGAAATGCCATTGGATGGGGTGGGCAGCTAGCTGCACTCTGATATTGGAATTAACTAAAGTTAATGTTTTCTATCAACCTCTGTTTTATTTCAAAAGGATAGAGCCAGTGGAAATAACTAAATCTAGTTACCTAACCTTCCTAGACTAACAGCTTGTCAGCAATTAGATCGCATTAGTTAGTAATTAGATCAGCACTTGGCCTGCTACTGAAGTTAGTGTGTGCGTGGGATTGCTAAATTCTTTGAAACAAAAAATTGATTACTAAATTGAAGATACTGGTAAAACATAAGCAGGAAATTCTGACTATGGGATGACAGACTACCAACCATTTCAAATTTAATTTGCAATAGTCGTATTGCCTCAGTTTTTAGTGAGAAGATGGCTTGCCTTCAAGACACCTGTCCTGCTGGGCCAGTAGATGGTGTCAGGGAGCAGAATGGTCCCCCCATTATCCAAGAGGAGGCAGTCAGTGAACTGCTGAAATGTTTGGATATCCATAAATCTATGGGACCAGATGGGATCCATCCCAGGGTGATGAGAGAGCTGGCAGATGAGCTTGCAAAACCACTCTCCATCATCTACCAACAGTCTTGGCTCACCGGTGAGGTTCCGGATGACTGGAAGCTGGCCAATGTGACACCCATTCACAAAAAGGGTGCGAAGGAGGATCCTGGTAATTACAGGCCAGTTATCCTGACCTCAGTACCTGGCAAAATAATGGAACAGTTTATATTAAGTGCCATCACACAGAATTTACACGATGGCCAGGGTATCAGACCCAGCCAGCATGGGTTTAGGAGGGGTAGGTCATGTTTGACCAACCTGATC
>VZTT01014909.1:46714-80930 GCA_013400855.1 Buphagus erythrorhynchus | reverse complement strand
TCATTCTTCCCCTGTACTCGGCCCTGGTGAGGCCACACCTTGAGTGCTGTGTCCAGTTCTGGGCCCCTCAGTTTAGGAAGGATGTTGAGATGCTTGAGCACGTCCAGAGGAGGGCAGCGAGGTTGGTGAGAGGCTTGGAGCACAAGCCATATGAAGAACGACTGAGGGAGCTGGGGTTGTTTAGCCTGGAGAAGAGGAGACTCAGAGGTGACCTTATCACTCTATACAACTTCCTGAAGGGTGGCTGTGGTCAGTTGGAGGTTGGTCTCTTTGTCCAGGCAGCAACAGACAGAACAAGAGGACACAGTCTCAAGCTGCGTCAAGGCAAATATAGACTGGACATTAGGAAAAAGTTTTTCACAGAAAGAGTGATAAAGTACTGGAATGGTTTGCCCAGGGAGGTGGTGGAGTCACCATCCCTGGATGTGTTTAAAAAAGACTGGATGTGGCACTTGGTGCCATGATCTAGTTGAGGTGTTAGAGCAGGGGTTGGACTCGATGATCTTGAAGGTCTCTTCCAACCTAGAAATTCTGTGATTCATTGAGGCATCTGTAAGATAAGGAGAAATAGGTGAATTACAGACTTTATTATAACCATCTGAGTTCAGGAAGCTATAAGATCTTTAAGGTATCTTCAGCATTCTCTCAAGATTGACTAAAACAGAATCTAAGTCCAGTAAATATATTAAGCATCTCAACAAGTTCAAAGTACCCAGGGAGTTGTGGGATCTAGTTGCCTATGGAACCCATCCAGGGAGTGACTTTGTCTTTAAAATCATTACTATTTTAGTCTAGTCAAGTGGGGGATGATGATGCCAAAGCAATGTGGAAAAGCTGTCCTTGCAAGTAGCTTTCCACTGGTTGGCTCACAGTATCCCAACTACAGAGACAAATGAGAATGTTTGTTGCCTAAAGGAGAATTTCTTGTAGTCTAAGTTCACAGGCTCTAATAAAAGGGAGTGCAAAAAGATTGCCAGATGTTTTCCTGACTGTTCCAGCAGGTGCCAAATGATTTAGGAGTGAAACATAGTTGTATTCAACATCCTCTAAATTGTTCCACAAGGTAAAAAAGTGCTATTGTACCAGTGACACCACACACAAGAAAACCTGCAGTAGGTTGAAAGTTCCCATTATACCTCCCCAGAGACTCCCTGCTCAGATGGCACAGGTCCCCCTGCAATTGTGCCTTATTTTTTGCCTTTCTTTCTTTTTCTTTTAGTTAGTCAACTCAAGTGCTGTTCTGAGAAGAAACAGGCTTGCTTATTTTTCTTAACTGAGGATTATGTAATTGCAGCCATTTAGTGGCTGCTGCCCCGATAGACTGGATTTCTAAAATCAGGAAATTGGAATTACAGAAATGGCACAAAGAATGCTCCATTTCTCCCCAATAGCTTCTGTTGCCACAAGAGACTACTTCCAGCATACTGAAATTTAGACTTTAAAAGAGCCATCAAAAGCAGAATAGTTACTATTGTTTGGTCATTTTTGTTCAGCATTAGACAGCATGGCTCAGCTACATGTGTATTTGCCTATTAAAAGACAAAAAAGAAATCTCATTTCACTTACAAGTTTACTTGAAGTCTCTTGAACAATTGGCACATGATATCGATGTTTTAGTGCCAAAGGTAATAAATTTTGTAGTCCTTATGACATGTTTGAGAATAGCTTTAGCATTGGAAATGGAAGGGCTAAGCTGGACTCTTGACTCTATACTAGGATGGTCAGTTAACAAAAATTAAGAAATCAACAGAATTTAGCAGATGTATTTTTCAGTCATTTCACTAGTGTTTTCTGGATACCCTGAATTTCAGAATGTGTTACCTCTGACCTCACTCATTAAGCATAGTACTTGCCAAAGTAAACTCTAAAATAAAACTTAAGTTAAAAATTAAATTAAAAGCTACATTTTTGTACAATGCAAAATGGAAGAAAACAAAAGAAAAAGGAAGACTGTGCTGTTTCCAATGTCATGAAACTTAGGCAGGACACTTTACATAACTTTAAACTGTTGTTTTGAAACCATTTTATTTGTTTACTGCACAAACAGTATTATTTTGTTATGGGTAAACTTAGCAATGACTGACTAGGGATCCCTGTATATTGATTTTTTTGTTTCATTTAAGAATAAATTTAGATGGATGGATGAATTTGGACCACTGTTGCTTCATCTTTATCCCTAATTGAGATACTACCATGGATTGTAAGGCTCTGGAGTATAATGATTTGTCAGCAGAGGACACAGAGTGGACCAATTTAATAGTTGCTAGAGGGGTTAGGATTCCTACCGCCTTTGATGAAATCCTTTTTAGGTCAGTAACATTTAGAGATATAGAAAAAAAAAAGAAGTAATTGGAGAGAAACCAGATGGTTTGTGGCTAATTTGGAAAAGTACAGATTATTGTTGTGCAGCATCTTATTCATTAAATGAAAAGGCCTTAAGATTTTATAAGGGATAGATTAATATTGATATCATGCTATGATTCACACTGTTTAGTGTCCAAACATCAGTCATCCCTTATTTTTTTCTGCCCATGCTCGGTGCTATCACTGAAGCCACTGTATGAGGAATTGCCATGGTGAGTCAATAGATGACAGTCTTACATGTTCATTTTTCATTTAGGTTTTCCTACTATGGAAAAAACATTTGCATGCTGTAAAACACGAATTCAAGTATTACAGAAGCAGCCAAATGTATGCTTATCATGGAAATACCATGGGTGAGTGAAGTGTCACAAGCATAAGCTGATCTCTGCATTCCCTGCCATTTTTTAGAGCATCTTGCTTTGGTATTTGCACAGCCTCCTCTTCATTACAATTGCATAATTAAATATATGTTAATTTTTAAGTTTCTTTACTGTTCCATTCTGAAATAATACAGACACACCAGCTAGGAATTGAGATGTGTTTATTTTAGGATGATAAAGGTAAAATGTTTACCCATCTCAGATTTATTACAATAATGCCCAGGGACTCTGAATGAAATTGATGAGCAGTTCATAGGTACTGCAAGGTGCAATTTTTGCCTCACATAGTTTGAAGCAAAAATAAGGAAGACAGACAAAAGATGAGAGTGCAGTACACACAGCCTGGGAAGTGACTCTTAGAGAGGCTTTATAAGAGAGAGGCAGGAACAGTGTCTGCTAAATTGAGGAGGATGTGTCATATAATATATATTTAATACATTAATACATTTTATATTTGTGTATTGATATATATCTGTGTCTAATTTTGTTGTATTTCAAGATGTCATTACAAATTGTTCACAGTGTATTGTAATTGGTATAGGAGATTTTTTGGCTCCCATTAGCTTACTTAGTATTTGTAAGGCCTTAACCTTCTGTTGTGGGATGAAGAGATTTAAACTTCACAGCCTCTTGCTGTCACTTGCTGGCATAATTGAGAATATTGTCTGAGATTTTTGGAGAATCCTTTCCATTTGGCAGAGATGTTTGGACACGCTTGTTAGGAACTGAACACTACAAAATAGATGGTCAACTCTGGAGGGGATTCTTCAACAAGGGAATAGCTGTAAGAAAACAGTGCCAAACAAGCAGCATTTTGCTGAGAGGTTTTCAGAATAACATTCTTGACTTAGAGCCCATTATCTAACAGATGTGTATTGATTTAATAAGCTTCCCTACTGTTTCACTGTAAGCACTTAGTTCTCTCATCTTCAGTGGAGAACGTGAAACAGGAATCTATTAATAAAAAGTCTCTTATTCCAGCAAAACATGTTGGTGCCCATATTTGTCAAGGACAGTTAAGTATTTCAAACATAATTAAAACTTCATTTTTTTGATTGGGATGCTGTGGGCAAGTCCCTCAGCTGGATATAGTACCTGATATAGATACACTGATGTCTTTTTGCTTGACCAAAGAATAACATTGCAAATTATTTAATCTACTCTATTTTTTTGCCCTGGTATAGCACAAAATGATCTTACAAAATTATATGATTTTTTGTATCTACAGAAGAAAGTACTTGAAAACTTTCCACTGTCAAGCTGTTAATTCATTCTCATTTCTTTTTCTAGATGATGTTTTACTGAGAAAGAGCAAATAAACAAGAAAGATTAAAATTGGTGTGATTTGGCACTAAATCTGTTGAAAGAATTCATAAGTGTGGGAGGGAAGAGGGAGGGCCAACTCTACTACAGAGTTCTGTAGTTAGGTTTAGCAACAGATTTGATTTCTGTGGCAAGGCTTTGGTAGTGGGAGGTTCCAGGAGTGGTGTCTGTAGAAGGTGCCAGAAACTTCCCTCATGTCTGAAGAGCCAATGCCAGCCAGCTCTAGGATGGATCTGCTGCTGGCCAGGGCTGAGCCCATCAGCAACAGTGGATGGGATATAATTCATTCCAGAAGCAGGGGAAAACCTGCACAACAGCCAGAGCAGCTGGGGAGATGAGCGAGAATATGTGAAACTCTGCTGACACCAAGTTCAGTGGAGAAGGGGAAGGGAGGAGGTGCTCCAGCCACCAGAGCAGATTTTCCTGCAGCCCACAGAAGTCCATGGTGGAGCAGAGATCCACCTGCAGCCCCTGGAGGGAGACCAGGTCAGAGCAGGATGCCTGAAGGAGGTCATGCCTCTGTGGGAGTCATGACCAGCCTGTCAGGACCTATGGAGAGGAGCCTATGCTGGAGCAGGTTTGGTGGCAGAACTTGGGACCCTGTGGGGACCCACACTGGAACACAGGATGTGAAGAACTGCAGCCTTGGGATTGGACTCGTGTTGGAGAAGTTTGTGCAGGACTGTGTTCTAGGGGAGGGACCCTCTGCTGGAGCAGGGGAGAAGAGTGTGAGGAGTGGTCCCCCTGAAGAGAAGGAGCAGCAGAGAGATGTCTTTGTCTCCTCAGCCTCTTGAGGAGTACTCTTAATGTTTCCCCATGCATATCCTGAAGCAACAAGTCACTTTTGAAAAACCTTGTACTTCAAATGTTATATCCTTTCTTACAGATGCCTCAGTTAGAAACACTGGATTTGCATTCTTGTATTTCATATTTCTGTCATGCATACAATGTAAAGTACCCTAAGTCCAACACAGGAAGCATTCTATACAACATAGCTTTTTGGAGGTAATGAAAGCTTGTGTGAGTAGTTTGGCAGCTGTTTTGAACACAGGATCTCTTCTTTCATAATCTATTACTACCCTCTGTAAAGTTTCAAGTAATTTGTTTATCTGAATCAGGCTATAAAGCTTCTAACTGCAAAATTGATGTCCTGATAAAGTACATATATTCTAATGCTGTAATTACCTGAGGCCTAATCTTCCAACCCTTGACAGACTAAGTAATCTGTACTCATCTGTCTAATCTTTGTGCTTGAATACAGGGAGAGTCAAGTGATTCCAGAATATCTACTAGGTCTCTACTCGACTTTCCTAAATCACATCGTGTTTTTACATAGAAAAGTGATCTAAGTGAAGGGTTAACAGTATTCTGTCTCTCTTAATTTGAGATTTGGAAGACAATTATAATTCAAATTGTTTCTTCTAGTTGAGACTCCTTAGGAAAGAAACATACATACCCTAGAGCTAGAAGCCCAACTTTGCTTTTAAATGCAAATATTTTAACAAGTATTATGTATTATAACATACATAAGCATGAACTATCAATTATTACTACTAGGCATATGTAAAACATCTTGTTTATCACAAAGAGACCAAATTAGGCTAAAAATAAAATAGAAATTTGTAATTGAAATGTTGCCTGTTCTTCTTTAAAACTGCCCATTGTTTTTATCAGAAGTAGCCTTCAGGTTGTCTTGATGCATCTAAATAGATCTTTCAATAAGAAAAGATGGGAAGTGCCAGTGTTGGCAGACTGTTTGTCATGCAATGAGACTTCCTGGGAACGGTGTTAGAACAGTGCAGTATTTACAGCACCAGCCTGTCAGATAAGAATAAAGACTTTGTTTTCCCTTACTTTCATTCTCTAGAGGTCTTACTGGTACATACAGAATGACAGGAGGAAGTTCCAAGTCAGGGAATTTCCCAGCTGACCTCCCAACACAGGGATGTAGACAAAAGTCCATGGAAATTTTGAAAGTGTTAACTTCAGCAGATATTTTGAATACAAATTTAACAGCATTTGACCGACGATTAAACAAGTGGAAATTTCAACAAATGTTGTATTTATTTTTCAGTACAGTACTGTCTCAGCCTTAGTCAAGTCAAATTCTACTATCTCCATCCCCCAGAAGACTTTGTTTTGAGACAGTAATACCTTGGGGGTTTGTTTGTTCGTTTGTTTGTTTGTTTGTTTTTCTAGGCTACTACTACTTATGCTTAGAGCTATGGCTGGATTGAGTCCTCAAGGTGATCTAGCTGCATCACTTTGTAGACATGACAGTCGTTTTGCCAATACTTTCCCTTTCTCAAGGGTAGTTGGTAGGTTTTGACCAGAAGATAATTGTCTTAATCACCCCCAGTGCACCTTCAGGATGTCCCCTTGCACAGCCACACTCACAGGAGTCCACGACAGCTGGCCTTGTGTGTGGCACAGTCCTGTGAGTCGTGTGCTCAGGGAACAGGGCTTGATGAGTTAACCCTGGAACCGTTCTGGGAAGTCAATGCTGCATTGCAGCAGCCTGTTACTTCCCCTGTCCCCATGTCTGCAGAGCTCCTCTGGGACTGGAATTCTCTAATCCCTCTTGGTTATTGGACTGCCTTGTTTTGTCCTCTGGGTTTTGGTACAAATTTTTGTACACTGGCCTTACTGGTATGGAGTAAATTCAGAGCTCCCTGTCGCTACTGCGGTTCTGTATATCAGACCCCCTGATTTGCTTGAGGTATTTATAGAGGTTATTTCTATTATATCAGGTACAGATTCACCTTGGAATTTAAAGTGGTCATAATTGAATCTATTTAATGTTGACAAGATTGATATTGTTGTTTAATATCTATTTTACAAAACAATATGTCTAAGTACTATAATTTAAAGATGTACTGTCTGCACTGTTTCACAGCCTCCTCTCTCTTACTGATGACTTCTATGCTTTTACAGGTTCTAAGGGTTTAGGTGTCAGAACACAAACTTGTTTTCCACTCTAGACTTGTTGGAATAAAAGGTAGCCTACCTCTAAACAAGGCTGTCTCAAAGAGTTACAATATTTTTTTTAGTGTATGCCCCCCCATCATCAGCTGGTTCTAATTTCTTTAAGAGCGTACAATTAAGGAGACTTGGTTCAGCTGCAGAAACTTTCACTTCAACTCATTAAGTGGATAGCAGCCCCAATAATATTTACCTCTGTCAAAATAATAGGTCCTCTACTAGGTGGTGTTATATATTTCTGGTGATTTTGTAGATATACACAGATTTCTGTATTTATCAGACACTGTGCACATGTATATACAGCACCTGATTTTGCATTTTAGTAAAGTCCAACAGTAGAAGTCAGACCATACTCTTCCTGTCACTCTGACTTCAAAAGGACATAAAATAGCCCTCACATCTCCATATCACCACCCAAAGTCTTTTTTTTTTGTTTGGTTTCTTGCATCAGAGAGGAAAGAGTGTACCTGAGGCAGTCAGTTGTTTCTTGTGTCTGTGTTGTTTGATGTGTTATGAGCTTGGTTATCAAATCTCAGTGTGTAACCAAATATGGCTTCACTTGCTACAAAAAGTGCTTATCTACAAGGAAAGAAATATGCCCTCTACTGACTTCATCTGTGGCTAGAGTTTAAAAGCTGCTGTCAGAGAGTACACAATGGAACTGTTTGCAAGTAAAGCAAATTAAAATAAACCTCTTTTATCATAAGAAAACAATTAGTGTTGATTCGCAGCTTCACTTGGTTTTTCTTTCCTGACCTTGACTACATTGTGATGGTTTTGTGCTTCCTCGGACAGTTTCTACTTGCATCTGCATCGATTAAACCTTGATCTCATTTATTATCTCAGGAAATGGTCTCAAGGTCACAGGGCTGGAAATTTAATTATGGTGGCAGTATATTAAGTGGCACATTTAAAGATGCTGAATCGTAGTAATTAATTTTTTGGATGGTGGTCTCTAGGGAACAGGTTTTCTCTATACTGGGTGTTTAGACATCCATCATGGCCATTCAGCTTGGCAGCTGTCTTTTAGCTTTAAACTGCATCATTATTCATCTTTTATGACTGACTTAAAAAACACTAGACAACTATATCCTTTTTTATTGTAATATATGTCAGATGCTTGTATTAAGCTATACTTCACCTTTGCTATAAAACATTAACAGAGGTTGCTAGCAGCTACCTAGGCTGGCCTCTAAATTGAGACAACAATTACCCTTCGCTGACATCTAGTGTCAAGATATGAGATATAGCTGGAGTGCTGAATCCATTGGCCTGGAAATCCTGCACTTCCCCACTGATTCAGGCTCACCCAAGAAGCTGCAGCACTGGACATAATTAGTGGACACGAGGGATTAACTTGGCACACAATGTTGACTTTGTAGCAGTACTAGGTTATTGGATGAAATGTAGCACTGTCAAGGTCTTAAAAAGCTTGTAATGTTTAATGAAGGAATGGTCATTAAACTTGCTGGATCAAATATTAGGCAAGATGGAACTGGGAGGTATTTAATAAAGAGGCCTGAAAATATGAACTAAATCACATATATTCATTTAAACTGCTGGCTAAAGCCCAGGATATTTCAAAATAGTTCACTGCTGGTTTAAGCTAGATGGTATAAACTGAGAAGGAGAAGAGTAAGCAGGTTTTAGCTTTCTGCATAACTTTACAGAATTTTTTTCTACTGTAGATTTATTTTTCTTAAATGAAATCTTTAAAGTTCACACCTTCTGTTGGGACTGCAAAAAAAAAAAAAAAAGTTCTCTAGGCAGTGGGAGGGTGTTACAGTTCTAAAAGTGAACAAGATTTTCAAGTGAGGTCCTTCATACCCTTTGTCAAGCTGAATCTTCCAGGATCGATACCAAAATATTAAACAGTGGATTTAAAAAATATTGCTATAAGAGTTGGTCCTCAGACCAGTATATTAATAACACTATATTTTACAGGCCAAGGCGAAGATGATCTCTTAAAGCAACTGGGACAGTCGGAGAATGGAATTAAATTCTAGGTACAGAATATTGGGTGTAACATCCCAACTGCACTTTGTCACCTCCTGAATCTCACTAGACATAGTTCTTCAGCAGTGAAAGCCTTTGTGCTTTTGTAAACCCATCTAGTTCTTTGGGCCATTTGGCCTTTCTGGAACAGTAATGTATCATCTTCTGGAGAGATGAGTTAGATCTCCTTTTTGCGCTGTGTTTTGTGATTAGAATTATGTGATTGTGGTTGACATGTTTAAATGCAGTGGAGCTTACAAAGCTCCCAAATCTTCCCAGGTGTGTGTCATCTGAGTGCACCTTACTTCCCTGGGTTCACTCCAGCAGTTCCATATGCTCAGCCCTGGGCTCTTGTTAATTCAGAGGGTTTGTAGGCAGCATTTGTAAATGCTGGGCATGTCACTCCTCCACCCGTGGTCTGTGTTCCCACAGTTTGAGAAGAAAACAGCAGGTAGAACAGCAGGATTACAGGGAGAAAAGTTAATGATGCATCTCTGAAGTGAGATACATGAAAGCACACAGCGTTTCTCAGCTTCACTTGGGTTTGATTGCAGAGTGACTGCAAAGGACATCTCCCAGCAGTGTCACATAACATAGATGGTCTCAAAGCTGGAGAGCGAGCACAGCAGATAATTTGGATCAGGCCAATCGAGCCACTGACAAGCCTACTTAGAAATGGAAATGAGTGATACCACAGTGGCTTCTTACAGACCTGCAGATGGAGCTTTGGAGCTGTCTACATCTCATCCAATTGAAGAGGTACAGAGAGGTGGGGAGATGGCCGTTATCTAGTCAAGAGTCAATTTAAACAGGAAATGTTTGCAAGTATAATGTTCAGGCTGGTTTCCATCTACATGTGTTTGAAAACTCCGTGGTAATTCCCTTATAAAAACAGACTATAAGCTTGTAAATTAGCTGTCTCCTACTTTTAAATATTGCAACAGAACACAGAAACGGGAAAGGTATCCTGATCACTCCCATGGATCATCATGGTTATGTTCCAAGTGCCCTAGTCTGTTCTAAATTATTAAAATTGGATAAATTGCATGTATATATGGCTGCACATCTAGCCAGCCAAATTAGAGCAAATCAGGGCTAACTACAGCTCCAAAACCAGGGTAGTTATAATAGCTTATTTTTCCCCCATGGTTTCTGAAGAAGCCCCTTTGTTCAGAATCCACTGGATTTTGTGAAGAAACAAACAAATCGCAAAATAAGAATTATGGTGGAATCGCAGTATTTGATGGCTATTGGTGGGTACTGATACCTGGAGCATAGTAAGTACCAAAAAAAATTCAAGAGGATATATTGATATTATTTTTCTCAAGTTTTCTGTCTTCTTGTAACCTATTTTAACAAAGACCATGTACGTATTTGGGTTGTAACGCTCTATTCTATTGACCCATTCACAAATGGTTTGAATATGTCTGCATGTAAATGTTGCCATCCATATGTACATATGTGAGTACTCACAATGGAGTGGGGACCAGCTCTTTAGAAAGTTTGAATTTTGGAGCATCTAAAAGAGATAAAATTAGCATAGCTGAGGTAGCAGTGTTGGAAGAGTGATAGGTGTATAATAAATAATCCATAGGTTAAGAAAAATTGATGCAAGCAATTCGATGAGTAGCTTTGCACAACAAATGGAGAAACAAGAAAAAAACATTAATGCCAACTTCAGAAGAGACTCATGAAACCACATATTCACCATGAACTGCTTCTTCTGCTGCAGTCGTGACATACATTCTATTCAGATTACCTTACTGCTGGATTAAGTCACCAGCATCTTGATTATTGAAATCAAGATAGCAAATGTTCCCATAATTCATTTGCAATTTATGAATAGCAAAATTAGTCTGTTTTGTGGGTTTTTATGTCAACAAGCTCAATAAAATCACTTATTTCTCCTGTCTGGAGACCTTTTTATAGAAAATGCTACAGCAGAAGGGCAGCAGTGATAGAATATTGTTGCACTTTAGCACCTTTTCCAACAGACTTGCATATGTTTAGTAAATTAGAACTTCTATTGCTGAAAGGTTGGATTTATAACCAGTCACGGGAGGTTTGGATCCAAGCTGTTGTACATCATCAGAACTTTCAAATGACATATCAGGGTTTTTCCTCTGCTTTTAAAGCCTCTCCTACATTAAAACATCATGTCATTGTTGTATTGACTTCTTGCAAATGTCTTGTTAGAGTAAAAATTTTTAAAAAACATTTAAAGCCATTACTCAGTATATTTGCTTTACTTTTATGGTAGTTCTGAATGCCACAGTTTTAGCCCTTATCAGAGAAAGTTCCTTTCAGACAAGGTAGGCAATAATTGGATTTCTGTGTATATGAACTATCTTTCAAAACTGTTTCAGTGCATACTCACATGACTGATATCCTCATAACCATCCACCCTGAACTATATTCAACTTTCCTAAATGAGATTTTATTGGAACTGATTATGATTAGATAAATGGCTGACTTCACTAATGTATAATACACTTTTCAATTATAGAGTATGTATGAGAATTTACATTTCTTGTTTGATAGTATAATATTTATGTGACATATTCTGGATGAGATCTGCTGCTGTTTATATAATTGCCTTACTTTTCTTTTAAATCAAATCTGCTTTCAACTTCTTCCAATATATTTAATTTTTTAGGATAAACAAAGACATTACAAATCCACCTTAATTTACCCTTCAGTGGAATGAAATCTCTTGGTGGATAAATTCTGATCCCCACATTTGTTGCCTAAGGAGATAAATTCTATCATCAGATGAACAGATGAACATAATGTGGCTTGGAATAGCAAGTTCCCCAGTTAAGTGACTGCAGAATCAAGCAGCCATTATCAAACTGACAGCTGAGAGACTCTTAGAGAAAAATGGAATTTGATGAAGAAACAGGGTTTCTTCTTTCTTGCAATAAATCTGATTTATGCCTCCTGGGTTAACAGTTTACTTTACATGTAGAGATTTTGTAGGATGCATTGCTAACTTTGAGGTAGGTGAGAATTACAGCATCTTTCCTGGCAAAGAACCTCTGGGCAGGGGAAATTTTAAAAGTATTAATGTACTTTTTTTTTTTCCTGCTAATAGCCTTTACAAGTTTTTATCTGGTGTCAACACACAAAGAAATGGCATTCAGTCAGAAAAGAGAAATTGTCTACAGATATATCAATAAATTGTATTGCTAAATAGTTTTTAAACTTTATGTTTAAAAAAAAAAAGAAAAAAGTTAAAGTTGTGGTTCATATCTGTAATAAATACAGAATTTTGAAAACTATCATACCACCAAATTTAATTTCAAAGTGGTCAACATACTAGAGGAATAGATTTTTCTAATTTAATATAATCTCTCTGAATGCTTTCAGGAGTTCACTGATGACACAATGTTGGGAGGGGCAGCTGATCCCCCAGAGAGCTGTGTAGCCTTGGGAGGGATCTGGACAGGCTGGAGAGATGGGCAGGGTGGCTGAAGTTCAACAAGGGCAAGCACAGGGTCCTGCACCTGGGGAGGAACAACCCCAGGCAGCAGCACAGCTGGGGCTGACCTGCAGGGAGGCAGTGCTGTAGAGAAGTACCTGGGGGTCCTGGTGGAAAATGAGCCAGCAGTGCCCTGGGGGCCAAGGAGGCCAATGGAATCCTGGGCTGCATCAGGAAGAGCAGTGCCAGCAGGCCAGAGAGGTGATCCTGCCCCTCTCCTCTGTCCTGGGGAGGCCACTTTGGGGTGCTGTACCTGGTTCTGGGGCTCCTCAGGACCCAGAGACATGAAGGACCTGAAGTAGAGGGCACAAAGGTGATGAAGGCACTGATGCACAGGAAGTTCCACCTGAACATGAGGAAGAATTTCTTCACTGGGCAAGTGACTGAGCACTGGAACAGGCTGCCCAGAGAGGGAGTGGAGTCTTTCTCATCATGGGAGATATTCCAGAACCCTCTAGACACAATCCTGTGCTATGTGCTCTGGCATGATCCAGCTTGAACAGGGAGGTTGGACCAGATAACCCACTGTGGTCCCTTCCAACATTTAAATGTTCTGTGATTCTATGATCAACAAGATTTCTTGAAAGAAAATCACTCAGGATGTAATAGAATTATAAGAAAGTTCAGGATAGAAGCTGATGTGTCAGAAATCCATGAATGCCCCAAAGTAGCCTTCCCAAAATGAGAAAACCCAAAGAAACAGATAAGCTGTGCAGTTAGAGTGAGGTGATCCCTTTGTGTTCCATTGCTCAGTACTGGTTTCTTTTGGAAGTGGTAGTTTTTCCAGTCAGGCACTATGGCCAGTTGCTTACATGGGACAATACTGATAGCGATAATCTCTGTGTGTATTTGTGTGTGTGAGTGTATATTTATATATCTATATATAGCAGATAGATATATATAGTGTACATATATTTACATGCACACACAATGTCCTAAAAACTGTTTTTAGGAATTCTAAATTCCTAAAACTGAATTTTTAGGAATTCCAGCATCTCTATAACATGTATAATTAATTTATTTAGTCAGTATGGAACTGAAATATGATATCAATACTTGGCTTCTAATTCCTTAAAGGGTTTTAAAAAGACCCAAACCTGATGCTTTTGCAGAAGCTCTGTGAAGAACTGAGAATTCACAGATGTGTCTTTATGAAACTTTGAAGACTGTAACAACGTTTTTTTTTCCCCTCACTTCATGGCAACCAACAGAGGCAATTGGTAATAGACCTATTTCACATTTCAAATTTTCAATTGTTTTGACTATCCTTCTGCTTTAATCATTCCTGGCAGAATGGACTTAGAGAAGGAACGAGACCAGCTCTGGGGTCAGCTCAACAGTAGCATTTGAATATGAACACTGAAATTTCTAAGGTTAAGAGTTTGTTAATAAAACATAATTGTGTGTGCTTTTTGCTTCCATAAAATGTTTTATAACTTTATTCCAGTTAATATCCTTGTTGTGAGACTGCTGCCATGACTCTGTAACTTGTTTTAGATTGAACTCAGGAATTATTTTTGTAGTAGAAATTATTTTTCCCCAGTTTAAAGTTTAGTAAGCATAATGGTTTTAAACTAAAAGAGGGTTGATTCAGACCTGATATATGGAAGAAATTCTTTATGATGAGAGTGGTGAAGAACCAGAGCACATTCACCAGCGAGGTGGTAGATGCCACATCCCTGGAAACATTCAAGGTCAAGTTGGATGGAGCTCTGAGCAACTTGCTCTGGTAGAAGATGACCCAGTTCACTTGGAGGGGTGTTGGGCTAGATCTATGAATGTCCTTTCCAACCCAAACTCTTCTATGACTTTAACTCACCGTAAGTAATTTCAATGAAGGTATCCATATCAAGCCTTTTGTGAAAGAGGGAGGAGTAAGATAAATACTTCAGGATTTCTATTAATTTAACTCGCACAGTTCTTTGAGGAGGGGCATCCTCTTCCATCTGTTTCTTAAAGTTCCCAGAAGTATGAGGATAAAGCACAGCCAGAGTGTCCTTGTTTTAAAGCTGATGAAGCACACCAGCTATGTAGTCAGTAATCCCTGAAATGTTTCATTATGTAGGATTGGGAAGCAGGAGCTACAAAATGTTAAGCTAGAGGGCAAGCTATGCTATAAAATACTGTTTTGGAGGCAGTCTGCGTCTGAGTTAGAGAGACTGTTATGTCTGCAAGTCCCTCACTTGAAGGTCAAAATACTGTCTTGTAGGAGGTGGTGACTCCAAGCTCCTCTGGTGTGAGGTGGGGATGCTGCCCTCCAGAGAAGAAACAGGGGGTTAACAATCTGGATAGTTTGAGAAGCCCTAAAGAAAGCTTACAGAGAAAGCTGAATCCCATCTCTGTTCTCTCACTGTAAGACAAATCAAATTGCAGAAATTATTTAATTTTGGACTTCAGTGAGTAAGCACGTGTAGGCTGGAAAAGTTACAGTTTCATGCGTGATGCAATTTGTACAGTTAGAAATGGTAGTTCAGAGGAGGGAAAGCAGACCAGGTTGCTCAGAGTCCCATCCAACATGGCCTCGAACACTTCCAGGGATGGGGCATCCACAGCTTCTCTGGGCAACCTGTGCCAGTGCCTCACCACCCTCACAGAGAGAATTTCTTCCTAATATCTACTGCCCTGCCCACTTTCAGTTTGAACCCATTTCCCTTTTTCCTCTCTCTACATGTCTAAAGTCCTTCTCAGTTCTCTGGCAGCCCTTTTGCGACCTGAATCTGACTCCTCTCTCTAAATCACTTCTCTGCCTTTCAGTAGCAAACTACTGAAAATGCAGGTAATTTGATTAGGAAAAAAGCAACCTCTGTGTAAAAATAGGCTATACACTTAAACCTGTATGAAACAAAGCAGCTCTATGAGTCAAAACATGAACACCAATCTCTTCCTCTGTAAACACGACACCACCTGCTATTTAAGTCACTAACTATTCTGAATATTTTAGACAAATTTCAGCATACATTTTCTTGTGTCTCAGTAATAAGGAGCGTGTTTGCTCCAAAATCACCCTACTACAGCTAAATGTGAGAGCATGTGTATTTGATTCATATTGGGCTTGGATTTTCGTTACTGAAATAAAACAGGAATACTCCCAGGAAGTAAATACTTAAATGAACAATAATGGTGATGCAAATAAGAGGAATGCTGAGTCCACAGAATACATTATTAACAGAGTATTAGTACTCACATTGGCTGAGATGTGTAGATAGTTGTGCATGCTGTAAATAATTCTCTGGCTGTCAGAATAGTAGTGCACAAGATAATTGAACCCAGTGCAGGCAAAATGGCATGAGCCACTTTATTTTCTTTTAAAATCATGACTCATTCATGAATTGGTGGACAGGTCTTAGATTTTAACAGTCTGTTAAAGCAGTTTTCACTGGAAGATTACTGATGACCTCTGTTCCTGTCATCCTCACCTGAATTAGAGAGTATGTATATACATATATGAGGCCTTTATCATACCTTTACATTTCCTTTTAGAGATTTCAAAGTATAGTTGCTTTGCCCCACTGACTTTAATATTGTTCTTGTGGTTCTCCACAAAAATAAGTTTTCTAGCCTATTTTGGACACAATAAGAACTTCCCAAGGAGCAACTGGAAAGAAATTTGCTTCAAATTAAAATTTTTGAATTCAGGTATGCAAACAACAGGCAGAATTTATTTAACCTTCAGCCAGCTGCTTAACCAAGTTGAAATTATTGATAGCCCATCAGCAATGATCAAGATGGAGAACCTAAATGAAGAGGTGCCTTTTCTTTTTCTTTTCCAGCCTTCCCTGCATCATACCCTCCCCCATTCCCCCCACTGGCCCCTTGTTTTTCTAAATAAGAGAACCATTGAGCTGGTAACAAGACTTGAAATGCCGTGTCAGCTCAGCCAGCGTGGTCAAGGAGCTCAGCTGTAAAAGGGAAATAAAACTGTTAAGTTATGACTGCCCTCCTATCAGTCACAGGGGTAATGATGTTCGGCTTTAGTCAGGTTATATGTCAGTAAATATACATCTCTCAGACAGCCTTAAGACAGCCTTAAGATCATGCTTATTGTTTTATATAGATAGGGGTCGGATGCTGATATATGGTGGTCATAAGCCACTGAAATAAATTTCACAGCATTCAGCAGGTAAAGTTAATCTCAATAGAACAGAATGTGACTGCACTTTTGATAGACTATTCATTCAACAGTGATGGGGCATTTTTTCTCTGTTAGGTTTTATGCAAATCACTCAAATACAATTTTTTTTTTCTCCCTGCCTTGATTCTAAATTTGCTGCTACTTGAAGTGACCATTTCCATTTGGTCTTTAGTGTAGAGCTGTGGCAAGATCAAATATTCCAATCTATAAACAACACTGTGTTCACTCTATTCACTGTATTCTGTTCACCCTGCTCACATATAAAACACTTTCAAAGGTAAGGGAATTTCAGAGTTCTACGTTCTGCCAATGAAATTTCAGTCATGTGTGAGTGATAACACACGTTTGTGTCAGGAGCAAAGGACTGAGACAAGACCTTGCCAGGAGAGACACTCTAGACTTACAGCTCTGTGAACTAAAATTTTACTATAGACTTAGATAACTATTTTTTAACATATTCTTTCTGATAATGATATTTAAGTTTTCACTTAAGCTTACTGCTAAGGACTTCATATCATTTGCAAATATTGGATCACACCTTTCATTACTGTAGCTTGACATTAGACATTAAATTCACTAAGTCTCTTTATAGCATTTTTATAACATAAATGTTATAATAACCCATATCATAAAAAGTAGAAGGTTCTCATTACACCAGCTTCTGCTCTCTAAATATTATTCAGCATTACCATTGCACAGAGTAAAAAATAAAAATACAGCCTACATGCATTTAATGTAACACCAGTGCAATTAGACCAGAATTTGATAAAGCCATGTATAGTACTTACACCCTAAGTAAAATGTGCTTTGGGTTTTAGAGTATAATGCAGTGTCCATTTTTAAATTCAACAAAATTATGGCTGTAGGCCTAAGGTTAAACTGAAGCATCAAGCTGCCCTTTGGTGTCAGAGCCTTTAATCCAGATCTAGAATAACAAAACTGTTTTAGTTGAATTTAGTAGGATTTATCAGAGCTTAATCCTAAAGTTTTATTTTGTGTTTAAATTGTCAAATATCAATTAAATTAATGGAAAATTGGTCTGGGTAAAGACAAAAGTGGAAAAACAACAGGAAATGTCTATAACTGAAGACAGATATTGTGGATAAGTTAATTGTATATTAGGCTTTCGATGTTAACCTTTGTTGATGTTGTTTCACTAGGTTTTTTTTAAGTTTTTAAGTTGTTGCAGTCAATAAGTTAAACTCAGAAACTGTAATATTCATACTATAGCTGTTTATATTTGCTAAGTGCTGATCCAGGTCCTAAGAGAAAATTTTTATAATGTCAGTATAAACATATCAGATTTTACCTTTTAAATCTGCCAGGAGAATTTTTATGAGACTCTGAAATATTAAAAAGCTTTATTCTCCTCTTAGATGGTATTAACTAGTCTATAGTCACAAATTTTTAGATTTTGTTCCTAATATCTGATTTTCTTTTAAAGAAGATGCTCTAATATTCTGGCCTTGTACAGCCCTTTTTAGACAGGTACTGCAGACATCACTGAATGGTTCTTCATAAGCTTCTTGATACAAATATCATCAGCTGGAAAATTCCCACTATTACCTGGAATCCCATAGTTCAATGAAATCCTTTACACCTGCAAACTAGTAAGAAATGAGAGTTCATGTTGTCTGAACTATAACTAGGCATGAAATTATTCAGACTTTCCACGTGATCATCACATGTTAACTTTCACCTGGGAAGGCCTTTTCAGGGAAGTGCTTAGGCAGGTATTTCAAGCTATCAACTACTGTAAGCTGTGATTAAGAGCTTTCCTGAAGAGTGACCCTAATTATCATTCTCATGTCTTAAATAAGGTAGGCTATGTCTGCAGACCGACTTTATTTGAGGAACATAGGCTCAGCGTTTCAAATTAGCATATTAAGGCTTTGTATTTTCCTCATTTAACATTTTAAGTTCCTTCAGAGAAAGAAAAACATTTAAACTATTTTTTGAACTCTTCTTCCTCTCCTAGTCAAGTTTAAAAAACATGAGTTCCAGGTCTCTGAATATTCTGTTACAGATTTTAGTGGCCAATTCTTATTGTTCTTCTGCTTAATATTTCATCAGTGTCTGGAAAGGTACTGAAGGGAACATATGATCAGTAATGAAGTTTGAAACTTCCTGTCTTGCTGAGTTGGCTCTCTTGTAGCAATGCTTGAAAGGCTATGAAATCGCTTCTGTGTTTTGCAGTAGTGTACATTATATTCAGTTTCAAAAGCTTAAGTCTGTATGGTGGCATGGTTAACGTCAATGTTTTATTACTTATTTTTATTTACCTTTTTTACGTGTATGCTATCACCCAGTACCCATAACCCGTTCTCCTAAAAGCTCATTTTTCAGATTTTATTTTTTCCTTGTTTTTCTGTCAATTTTTAAAAAGCACATTAAAATAATTCAGATATTAAAAGCTGATCTTATTTAGGATGTCTCTAACTTAAAAAAAATTTAAAAGCTCCTGCATCTTTATAATGATTTAAAGAAAAGTAATATGTTTCCTTGATGTGGACGGGGATCAGTATGAATTTTTTTGCACTGATAAATTCTCATGAAGGAAACACAAATCCTTCAAAGTCTTTAAAAGCACCTTTTAAATCCCTGTACTTTCATGTATGCCAAAATTTTTGCTGCCATGATATCAGAAAACAAGTCACAGCCTTTTGTTTAACTACCTTGGTGTGACTGGTCAGAATTGATTATTACTTCTTTTCTTTTACAGATTCTTCATTGCAGCCTAGTGATCTGTAGAGAACCATGGAAATATTTGCTTTGTTTCTCACAAATTATTTTTCAAGAACAAAATAAAAACTTTTCCAGCTGTTTTTTCAAAGTCTAGTATTTTCCAACACAAAGATACTCTCAAGAACTACTAACATAATTCTTTAACTACTAATCTAATTGTTAAAACTCCTAATGTAATTGTTTAACATTTCATAATAGGCTACCCAAGAACTACACAGATGCCTAGAAAATTGAAAGCAAATGGTCACATAGTAAATTATGAAGTTTACGTAAATGGTCTGGTAGTAGAAGTTCAAATCCATGCAAAACTGATTAATGCAGCATTTTAGTGAGGCTGATAAATGAGATTTTAGCAATATCTGTGTCTGGGATTCTGGATTAAGCTTTTTCTACTTATATCTTCACTGAACAGATTTTCAACCCTTGTACATAAAGTATATTTTTCTTATTTTTCTTACCAGAGCTTAACAAACTACAGCTTGTTCCCATATGGGGGATGGGGGGGAAGGAAAAGTATTTTATTACTGCACTGCATACCCAGTGTTCAGACACTCTTTAAAATGTTGATGTGATTTTTTTTTTTTCATGCAACTAAGGCAGACTTTGTGCCAAGACTAGAAGGTACTCTGGGAGTAACTTTTCATAGTCTCTACTTCCAAACAGCAGCAGATAGCAATTTGTTAGCTAGTTAACACACAAGTTAATCAAATCACAGCTGGCTAGAGCCAAGACAGATAATGCCAACGCTCTTTTGCCAAGCTGTCCATTGCAATTGCAGTGACTGATGTATGGATTTATCTCACACCTCTGGAGATTGTCAGCTGCAGCATTAAAAGGAGGCATTTCCATGGGTTACTTCACAAATTCAGTGTGACTGGTTTTAATACATTCACTGCACTGAATGCTTCTGCAGTCACTGCTGAAGAATAAATTATGGAGGTTGATGATTCTCAGCAATCACTTCCTAGGCTATCTTTGCAATGAGAGTCAACTGCACAAGACACAATTTCTGATTTTTGCTTTTAATGTCTAGTCATCCGTGGCAATTGGCATAGACTTGGCTTTGCAAAAACACTACTAAAACATTCCAAATGGAGCACTGAAAAATACAAGTAGATGTAAACTGCAGTCTTCAATCACATGGCCATCACTGTGCACACAAATAATCTGTAGGAATTTAGTGGTTTTCTAGAACTGACCTCTATTTTTCTTGTACTTGGTTGCTGAAACATAGAAGTATTTCTCTTAATTAAGACAAATTATTCTTATATTTTCCATAGGCACAGTTTCTGAAGGCAATATAGCCTTAGTTTTTTGAGATATTTGTCTTGTCTTATAGGTGTTTCATCATGCTAAGAGAAGCTCCCTGTGTAGTTCCCAATGAAGCTTCACAAACATTTAAATCCCCTACTAGAGGGGAGGTGGATTTAACTGTGAGTTCACGTACTTTTTAAACCTCACTACAAAAAAAGAACACCAAAAAAACCAAACAGAAAAACCCCACCCACAACTATTTTTAATCAACTCTGCTCCCGAGTATGATTAACAGGAAGATTTCTCTTAACAGCATTACAAGGAATAATTAAGCTGTAAATGTAGTCTCTGTTTGCCAAGTAGGAAACAATATTTTTACCACAGGCTTCCCCCACCTCAACTTTATCCATCTAGATAAACATAATTAAGTAGTGGATGATGGTTTGTTAGCATTTTATTACATGTGTTTGCAAGGGCATTAAGAATAATCATAAAAGGCACAACAAATGTTATAGGTACTGAGGTTTTCAGCAGTAGAAAACGTGACTTTTTAAAATCTGGACTGGAAACGTACTCCTACAAATTAACTATTCCTCTATACAGAACAGGCATTGAGATGCTGCTGTCTTAGTTGATTTACATACACTAATTGCTAGTTCCTATTAAGCACTGAGTGGTCATCTGCTCAATAATATAAATAGATTCATATTTTCAGATAGCAGTTTTTCACAAGTAGTAAGAAACATTAAATTCGCTTTAGATTTTAGCAATGAAATTGAATTATCCTTTTGTTTAGGAAATCTTTTTGGTGCTTTGCTATTCAAACAAAATGACCTAGTGAAGCTGTCAAAATTTGCAATATTTTGTATGTGTGTATTATGTAAATGTATGTGTATGTATATAGTTACATAATGGTGAAAGTTTCAAATAGACAGGGATGGAAATATTTCTTTTTCCTGCACTTTGGCTAAATCACATGATCAAAATGTCTCTACCTGAGTCATTTATCTGGCTGAACCTTGAAAGTGGATTGAATTTTCCACAGACAGAACCTACAGGAACAATTCGTATTTATGGCTCCATCAGCTCAAAGGAAAATCTGACCTGGCATGTGTAAAATTCCTCACAGCTGAACTTCCCCCAGAATCCATTTAACAGCTTAGGTCAGTGGCTCATCTGTACCTGAATCAATGCACAGCTGACAAACCAGAAAACAAGAGGCTGGCAGAGGGACCTTGCTGAAAATGCTCATCCATAGAACAAGTGGCATAACCTGTCTGGCCTTCCCAGCACCACCATGGCAAATCCACAGCACTGCCTTGGCCTCCACAGCCAGGGAGTGCAAGCACAGCTGGGCCCTTCTGCTTCTGACTGGGTTACTCCAGTAAATGTTACACTGAGCTGAGGCCTTTGTATGGGATGACTTTGGGCCCTGTTTGCCCAAGAGATGTCCCCAATTGCTCGTAGGCAACAATGGTACAACCCCCTCAGTTTTCCAGCACACTGACAGACTTTCTGAGGCACCTGACTCTTTTACTCTCTCCTACGTTTGGTAAAAACACTTCAAGTCCAGGACACAGAACCCTTGGAGATCTGAGTGCAACTTCTGGGTCAAGCTGAAAAAACATACAGGAATTTTATATGCTGCTTTAATGATAGAGGGACTGTTTTGGGAAAAACAAGTTCCTCAATTTTGGAGATTCAGTTCTGTACCTGACTTCTGAAGATACTTTTTTTTGGTTGTTTGTTCTGTTATAACAGCACTTGCCATTTAAAAATTTCCTAGTTTTTCAAAACTAAAATACCACTACTATCACAGTGCCTTTTCTTTCTTTTACAGAATTCCTGATTCTCTACCTAGGTAGTTTAATTTTCTAGAAATGAAAAAAAAAAAGTAGCAAGAGAAAGGTTTCTTTACCTCTGTTTAATTCTTTGTGTTTTGAGGAGTATGTTGAGGCAAGAGAACCTTGGTGCTCTTGCTGAAGATATGAGCATATAATATATGATGGAAAGTAGCATTAATACCCTGCCATAAGAAGGTGACCAATACAGACCTTAGAAAATGCTTTTAAAGTCAATCATTACTTTTGTTATGCCATTGAAGAGGCACAGAACTGCCACTACTGGAATTTCAAATGAAACCTCAATTTACTCCTGGAAGCTACTGATTTTCAGAGTCTCCTGTGCAGGTCCTGAATTCTGCTTGTGTTGTGTTTCTACTGTCTCCACTGAGGACACACTGGAATCCAAGAGGCCATAATTAAGGAGGAAGGGCAAAGGACCCGACAGGAACATTCTGAATTTAGGACATTATTGTGGAGTATTTCTGCATGGTTTTGATGATAAATATTGTCCTGCATAAAGCAAAATAGTTGATAACTCAATATGATGGACATAATTAGTTCTTTTTACTGTGTGTCTTTATAACAGTTACTTTTTCTACTTGTTTTATCTATTACTGTGATACTTCTAATGTTAATTACTAATAAATATTAGCTTGAACAGCACTTCAGCCCAAAAAGGTGTGTAAAACTGCATCGATGTCCTTTTGAAATGCTCATGTGGTACTGTAAAGGCTGTAAATCATTCCTGTGAGCCAAAATATCATTTGCTACTGTCAGAAGGCAAGTTAACAGTATTACAACTTCGTTGAAATTTGAATGCATTCGATGTTCAGTTTTTTTCAATAAGAACTGTAAATAACAGGCCATTTTGAAGTATAATAAATGATCCTTTCCAAAGTCTCATGATAGCTTACTTTAGTTATAGCCATTCTTCTATAGCAATAGACAGCTTTACAAAATCATTCTTGCTGCATACACATCATTTTAAAAAGCTGGCATAAAGTTTTGGAGCTAGTCCATTCATTTAACTTACACAGGTATGGCAAGTACTAGGAGTATCTTTGATGACCTAAATCTCATCTGACACAGAAAACTGCCTTATCTTCTGTGCAAAAGCATATAGTATTTTCTTCCCAGGTATTTCATTTCCTTGAGATTTCCTTTCTGCTTAAGGTATTGCTTATCCTCATTGATCAAACTCATCAATCAGAGGCTAAAGATTTAGTGTGCCTCTGATTTGGTATGTTTAAAAAATAAGATTAAAAAAATTAAGGAACTGTCTATTAAAAACTTTCCTCTAAATTTGCAGTCTCTGAAGAATATATTTTCCAGATATTAACTGGAATCCTAAAGAGTAATGATTAATTTTTTTTAAAATTAGGTAAAGCAACAATTCCTACTTAATCACTCAGACTTGGAAGTTGCAAATTTAAAAACACAGCAAGATTTATTATATCATTAAGAGGTCAAAATAATGCAGCATATTATTAGCATTAACTACAGCATTATAGTATTCTTTACCTACATAATAGCAGATAGCTATTTCCAGGTGAACTAAGCTTCAAGTGTTCTGGAAAAAAATAGAGTAGAAAAACCAAGTCCTCTTCAAAGAAATCCATGTATTTTTCTGGCTCTGGTAAACTGTGATTTTGTTGTTTGAAAGCAAAAAGATAAAAAATACTACACGTATTAATGCATCATGAAAAGAAATAGTAGTATAAACTTCAGTTTGAAACCACAAATATCTGGTGTGGAAGAAGAACACAAATGGTTTTTTACTATAATGTTTTGACTGCTTATTGGTCCTGCTCTTACTACAGTTATAACAATGCCTCATCACCACAGTATGTGAGCACGTTATATGGAGATTATAGCCATGGAAAACTCTTCAATTGGAGTTGTGTCCAAGGGGGAAAAAAGAATGAAAATTATTTGTTCTGAGCAGGTTTTTCTTCCCTTCAAATTTTGCTGGTGGTCACATTTATTCTTGAAGAGAAAGATGTGACATTCTTGCTTCCTACCTTTGTTCTACGGGTCAATTATCAGCTGGCACAGCTTTTCTTGTCCTTTTGCACCACTTTATTTTTTTAAAAAGTATAAATTTCCTGGCAGTTGAAAAGATGAAAAGCTGTTTCTGGAATAAACAGCAACACAAACCAGCCAATTCTGCACAGCATAATGGGATTTTAATGTATTCTTCTTGTTGGCATAGTGTATTTCAGTGATAATTTTATGTGACAGCATAATTAAACTGGAAAACAATTCCCATTTCCTATGTATTTTATCTATTTATCATCATTTATTTCTTTACTTTCTTGCTCTGCTATAAATATTATTGTAAGGAGAGTTAAATAAGTTAAACAAATGCAATTACTTTTACAGATTGCAATTAACTTCATATATCAATTTATACTGGTTTGTATACAGCACCTACTATTTGCCCTGTACAAATAAATGCATTTGTTGCAGTATATTTATAGTGTCACCATGGTTTCCATGTTTGCACTCCTTTTGACTAATGTTCTATATATTAAAACTTGACATTTTAACAGTATTTTCAAACAATTTCATTCATTATCAAATAACCATTTATTACATTGTGGCAATTTCAAACCATTTACTAGACCCTCTAGACATTGCTAAACAATGATTTATCAAGGAGTGTGCAAATTTTACTGCTTATCACAGCAAATACAAAAAGTAACATTAAATACTGACTTGACAACAGCCCTGACTAAATTATTTTCCTTTTTTAATCTTGATGAGTCATAGTTAGTAATAGCAGTTTGTAAATCCACTGGAAATTGAGTCCAATATTCTAGATTGCTCCATTATATGAGGTTCTGGTTTGCTCAATTCTTTTGCATACCTGAGAGATAAATTGAAGATTGTGGGACACAACAGATGCATCTCTTACTTTTTATTTTCTTATGGTGCTTATGATGCCCCAATATTGTCCTGTGTGACAGTGCTTTGCATATTTCACTTGACCATGAATCTAACAAAATTCACCTCTAGCTAAATCTGTATTGATTTTTGCTTACCTAGAGTGAATAGCAGTGAGGCAAAGCATTTTCAGTTCTGTTTTCAGGAAAAATCTCCTCCTTCCAAATATTCTGGCCAATAAGCAAAACTGATTGAATTTTCTATGTGAACACTTGGCTGCAAAATGCTGCACTTTTAACAGCATTCCTTATGTCCCCTATTTCTGTAGAATCTGAGATCTGCTCTATGTCTGTGAGGAAACTGACTTATTCCCACAAATGACAATTAGGTCTCTGCAAGCACATAAGTGTAAACTTTACAGGAAACAGTATTTGAGGGAGACATCCCCATTCTCAGAGACGTCATTAGTTGCTAATCTCACACATTCAGCTCAACACAAAGTAAACTGAAAGGCTTAAATATTCCAGAGGATATTCACAGAAGGAGTTTAAAGGATTGGGAGTATTCTTCATTTGTGGGGTTCGTGCACAGAGTAAAGCTGAACAAATATTATTAACACTGAATTTAAATGATCCCTATGATCCCAAAATCAATAGTTTGGCATTGTTGGTTGATGCTACAGTAAGATTAAATAGCTCCAGAGAAAGCCAAGGCTTAACTGTGCAAAACTAACACCTTAACATCATGCTAGACTGAAGAATTTATAGTGTACGATGTTTGTTTGTGAATTGAGTAATAAGGAACCACAGAGCAGATTGTGATCTTCCTTGGCCAAGGTCATGAAAAGAGCAAAACTGAAAACTACATACAGATTTTCTACATGTCAGTCTTAATTTCAAAAGCATCCAAAAGGTTTTGATTCATTATCTCCAATTCAGGACTGATTATGAGGAGCCCTTGTTCTGCTGCCATGCTAGAACCAGCAAAGACAGCTTTTACTCATTAATAATGACCTAATAATGTAGTAATTTAATTTAAATTGCCACAGCTTTGACCTGGTTCTGGTAAGTCTGGCTGTAAACTGTGGTAGAGGAGAAGTAGCCAACTTTCTGCTCTGCACCCTGTGTCATAGGAGGGCAACCTCAGCCAGAAAGGTGCAGATGGGCTGGGGCAGTTTGACAGCCAGTGCTGCAACAGCCAAGGTGCAGCACAAACTGGGGCCTTTATAGCTGTGGAAAGGTAAAATCTTGTTTGCTTGCTGGTGGTCTTACAGCCCCCAGCAAAAGTACTTCAGTTCTTTAATTTTACCCACTTATATCTGGTATGTTTAGCCCTAGCACCTCAAAGCTTGGGTGTTTTCCTGTGATGTCAGTAAGTAATGTTTGGGGTTTGGGGGGGTGGACTGCTTTCTTGAGGTTTTATGTTTGTTTGGTTTTTGGTCACCAGCTCTACTAACATTCTCTGAGAATTCCGCTAGACTAGTAGGGCATGACCAAGCCCAAAGTATGTTTACAGAGTAGACAGGGAATGTTCATCCAAAAGCATTAAAAAATTATAATTATTTTACCCCAGCAGAACTACTTACTCATCTTCTCAAGTTTAACAGATAATTTCTAAAAATAGTTCATTTATTCCTGAATCTCAGTAATTTTAAACATGCTACTACTTCAAACAAAACTGCCACTGAATTCAGGGAGGCCAGATCAGGCACAAAAATAAGTTTTTATTTTAACCAATCATTTTAGTGATGCCATATGATGGCGGAATAAATAAACAATTACATCAATGTCCCTCCCTTTTAAAAAACCCAAAAAAGTTTGTCTTAGAAAATGAAAGTGTCTGAGGACTCTGAGCAGTCAGGAGTAAGTATTTAATCATTGGAGAAACTGAAGCTGAGTTCAATCCCAGGTCAGAGCAGAGGAGCTGCTCAGAACCAGGTACCTCAAACTACAGCACTTTGGGCACAGATGTATCTATGGCCCCACTCCAGTGACCCTAATATAAGTACAAGTGTATTTACTTTCTTTTATTTTGGTCAGTCTAAATGACAAACCCCTGGGATTTTCAGGTACTTTCAGATCCAACTCCTGTTGATTCAGGAATTGATCCTAAGATGACTGGTCTTGTTAATCCATTTCCAGCCTCCTTTTCTCCACTAGTTTGCCTACTGGAGGTTATTTTTCTTGGTTTCCACTGGTCAAATTATTAATCTGACTTCTTTTTCCCCTATTCTAATGAAATCAAGCTTGAGGGGTATTTTTGAGTGGGTTTTGTTTTTTGGTTTTGTTGTATTTTGTGGTAGACTTCATATGTTACAATCCACGGAGCTTCAGCAACCATCAGCTATCAAGTGCCAGAGATAAGGTCTGCTGAGGCACAAATGGCTTTTAATATAATCAGGGTTAACAGCACTCCCTCTTAGAATGCAGAAATGGAAAAAGAGTTATTCTCTGTGGCCAGCAGCCTGGGCATGAGGAAGGAAGTCATCAAGGCGAGCTCTTTCCTCACTTAAGGAGATATTATACAAAACATTAAACCCAATGAGGGTATCTGTCAAAATCTAAGAGACTTCATCTCTGCTGTTATCTACCTTCCATTACGGATTAATTTGACACTAATTGCAAAAATGATTTAATTTAGCTAATCTTCAAAAAATACTGTTAGAAAATTAAAATTAATGGCCAGGATAAAATCCAAGTAATTCTACCTGAATAGAAGCTTGGACATGAAGGTCCTGATGCAGAAATCTTAGATAGAAATTACTTGAAAAAGTTGCATTTAATACATGAAGCAACAGAGAACTAAAAATTAATTTAAAGAAGAACATGATAGGTATCAGTGCAGGAAAAGTCAAAGTTATATATCAGTGAAGAAGGATAGCAAAAAACAAATCTGGAGCATTTCAGCTCTAAAAAGAACTTTGGTATTATATTTTTTTCAGTTCTAAAAAAAAATCAAGAAATTACACATTTTTAATTACACACTTTTAGTTATCCAAATAGCAGAACCTAGTAAATAAGTACTTATCAATTATCTCTGGAAAAACCAGAGAATGTAATTTTTAGAAGTAGTTTTGTAGTTCAAAAGTCAAATTTGTACCAGCAAACAAATCACAGCTTTGTGATGTTCTTCCAAATTCCCATTTCTGATAAAGGCACTGTGTAACATGATAGATTCTGATCTGTACCAGATGGCACAAGTCCCTGAAGAATCATGTGCCAGCTGTTCACAGGCAGAACACAACATACTCCAAGAACACTTGCTCTTTCCTCTCACGATGCACCAAGCACAGCAAGGCTGTGCTCGCACTGGGGTGAGCGCTGAGCAGCAGAACCCGTGTGCCAGACTCTCTGTGTAACACACACGTGACAGGTGACAGCTCCATACTTTGTGCTCCTACTACGAGTCTGTTCCCTTGCATTGCTTTCCTTTTAAGTTTGGCCAAGACAGTCTCCTGTGTCTGCTGGGCCTGCCTTGTTCAGGAGGTGGGAAAGGTAATGTTCTCCAGCATACAGTGTCATTTCCTTCCTCCCATTTGCATTAAACAAAAGGGTGCCAACATCCAACATCTTCCCAGTGCCATCAGACTTGCCTTGTTCTGCAGTACAGTGGGAAACTCACCTGCCTCAGCCTGCTTCCTTGTGCTCCTGTGTGCCTACTTAATGTGATTAGCAATGTGTACAGCTTGCAAGGGAGAATAAGGTTGATTCTAGCACATTGTTAATTAAGACATTACAGTTAGCTATTTGCTAGGCAGGCTCAGGGGAGTAGTAATAGGATATGGAGTCTTTCACCTTAAGTTCAGCCATTCTTACCCCCAAATTCCCAGGTGGTGATCAGTAATTTCTCATTAACCCTGATACAAGCTGAATCCGACTCCACTCAGGCATGTGGATGAGTTCTGAGCACGTGTCTGTCAACAAGGAGTGTCAGTATCTCTGATAAATTTCAAAGTGAAGAACCCCACTGCTGTGAGTGAGCAGCGGAAGTCGATGTTTCCCTGTGGCATTATTTTGACTCCTCTTTGTTGTTGTTGTTGCCTCCAAACTCAACAACTATCATAAGCTGTCATAATATCAGCAGATACAGATTTAGGTTTTGAAGGCTACAAATTGACTATTGTTCTTAGGCTCTCCAGCAAGACAAACAATTAATAGTAATACCACATAAATTTGGGAAAATGTAGTTTAAAAAATACCCAATCAAACACCCACATTATAATGAATTTCCAAAAGGCCCCTAATTTCATGATTCTACCTGCATTGCCAAGAATGTAAAGAATCATTGGCTCTTGACATCATTCTCTTGCCAAAGGGCAATTACCTATTCTGTATGCATTGCCTTAATCATGTCAAGTTGTGTCCCATAAATTTGCATGTCTCCCAAGGAAGAAAATGCATTGCCAGCAGCCTGATAGGCCAGATCAAAACAATTTCCTGGTGTGTGTTTACATCAGCTTTTGGCTTCTGAACTGCTTTAGCTGTAGTTGCTCTGCAAAACAGCACAAATTCCCTCTCTCTGAACTGAGCTGCATCAGGGATAGAGGGGGGAGTAAGCAGAATCTGGATGGATGCATCGTCCTTACCAGAACTGAGCAATGCTTTCTAGATTAATGAACTGCAAATCAGCTACACAAATGAAACCACATGCTAGAGATAAACGCAGTCCTCTGAGATGGGCTTGTTGTCACAGTCAGAGAGGGAGAAGGAGAGAGAGCACACACACACGTGTAACTAGGGGCGTAATGAATGCCAGCTTCTCTCCTGCCTCTCTGGGATATGTGAGGATGACAAACTCTCTGAGGAACAATTCCTTTGACTGGTTCGTTGAGGAAAGGAAACTTGTCATGCTGCCAAGAATAAAACTGCTCCTGGGCTTAGTTTTGAATTTTATAAAGTGAATAAGTGAAAAATGTATACACATTCACTTCAGACCCAAGTCATGAATAATTAAAAGAATATATAATTGTACCCAGTTTTCCCCTCAAGCTCAACCAGCAAAGATATCTTCTGTCCGTGTAACAGGGTACTTCATGTGTTTTGTGTTTTTTTTCCAGGAGCTGCTGGAAGTGAGCTGAACTGAATGCATCCTGCATGCAGGTAGGAATAACAGCCTGACCATCAGAGCACACAGAAATGCAAATTGAGAACTCAACTGTTTCATAACAAGAAAGGTGCAGATTTTTTGATTATGCATAAATATTTTCTTGGTGTGATTCATCCACAATTGATACTGCATTTAGACCACAACTGATAAAAATTAAATATTAACCCAGCATTACTGTAGACATTAATACTGCAAATGGCAAAAACCAGACATTTTTTATAAGGCACAGGAAGGTAAGAATGTTTACCATGTCAAAAATAAATATGCAGAAAATAACCTCAGAAAACAGAAGTTATCTGTATCTAACTGTTTCCCTTTTCTGAGACTGGCACACTTCCCAGTACAAATTTAGGAATGTTAACAGTATACAACCACACATTCATCTGCAATTCTACTGCTGCACTGGAATTATCGAGTGGTACCTACCTGGAAGGAGATGCAAGAGATCATTGCTTTTGTTTTTATGCATTATTCCCACAATTAATAGATCCCTCAGTTTTCAGCCAAAATGAAATTCAGGATTAATATTCACTTTTCTTGAAGGCATAGAAGTTAGCAAATATGGTATGAACAGTCATGTATTTAGTACCTTTCACTTGCAATACAAAAATCTTATTTAAAGACTAATGAAAAACATGAACAAATTCTGTAAACAAAAAAATCATTATACATCCCCTCCCTTTCAAACACAAGCAGGAAGTTTCTCATGGATAGCAAGCTGGCTCTTGCTTCCTCTCATACCAGTATGGCTGTTTGTAGCCAATACACTGTGATGCTCTCTGACAGAGAAAAATATATAAAACCCCCTGAAAATCATACACAGATAGGATCAATAGATTGTATGTAGGTAATAGCTACGTCCTTGAACTAGCAAACCTGTGGGATTTTGTTTGACTCTTAGAAAGATGCACATTGTCTCTGTTTTTGTACTTCTGCAGCTGAATTCCAAACACAAGTTCTTCACATAGACCTGACTCAGAACTTGGCTTCTTTTCAACAACCCTGCATTTGTTCAGAGACAGAAAAAGACAAAACACCAGAGGGGAGTGTTAGGGGAAGTGAAGTGACAGTCTGCTTAAAAACTAATCCACTACAGCATCGTGAGCTGTACCTGAAGTAGCTCAGGAAGCTTGGGAACAGAACACGGCTTGTTAGAGAACACAGGGACACAGACTGTGTGAGGGTCACTTTCAGATCAGTAATTTACCCCATGACATGCAAAGACTGTGAAACTCAGTTACTATTGCAGTGGGACAACTGAGTGCATCAGAATGGCTTTAAAGAGGAGATGATAGTAATATTAGAAGTGAAGCAGAATATTATGGACTACTTACCTCTTATCCACATATCTGAAAGCTGCTGTGTTCTGTAAATTCTGTAACATGTTGATCTTGTCATTTTATATCCTTTTTGTCTAAGGCAAGAGCCAAATTATTTTTATGGACTACAAAAGCAAGGTAAACTATAACCCAAAAACCTTACCATCATGAAAGGGCAAAATAAAGTTGCAAAAAACCCACAGGAAAGTATCTGGATTTCCTGTATAGGAAAAATGGCAAGGAGGAATTCTGTACAAATGCAGTCTCCACATCCACCCCCACTGAGAAAGACTTTCAAACTAATGTTTTCAAGTTCCAACATTTCTGAGATGTTGCTTGAACTGCTTGAAAGGGAGGCACTTCCTATCTAGTTGATGTGGTTTTTTAGATTACTAGAAAATATTTTTCTAATATGTAAAATGTGAAGGAACTATAAAAAAGGGGAATGTTTTTTATTCTGCTACTTTAGATGACTAATTTCTATTTAAAGATTACTTGTCAATTATGTCAGACCCCAAAATTGTGTAACAGTTGATTTTTCCCATGTACAGGACAAAATGCATACAACACAGCCTTATTCCTTCAAGCCTGTTCTCCTTGATAATGCTTTCATGTCAGAAACTGCTTATATTTGCAATTATCTGATGTTTAAAAATAGAATTATTTAACATTCCCTAGTAGTTGGCTCTGACCTCTTGTTTGCTTGTTTCTTCAGTTCAATTTGAACACTTGATGGATTTTTCAGCTATCTTGTGCCACCCCGTGTAAGGGATGGGAAATTACACAACTTTCTAACCACTGGGATCTGAGTTTGGCATTGGTATCCTGCAGATATTTGTACATTTTGAATACACTTTTCAGTTTATCAGCAACTGAAGCACATTTTTAAAAGTATTAAAAGTATTTAATATGACAATTAATTTTTCTTAAAACGTGATTTCTTTATACTTTAGCTAACTCTTTCTTTACAACTTCTATATGATAATGTATGTATACAGCCCTCAGGCCATCTGCTGTGCATAATACTAGTGCTTTATGAATATATTTTCAATACTCTAATTAATATAACTTCATAATGGTGCTTTTTCCCCTGTTATTTATAATCTTTTTTATTTGCTGGTTGGTGGTGCTTGCTTTTTCTTTAGTAGTATTTTTCTTTCTCATGTTTTCCTCTATGCATTTTTTGCATCCTTAAATCCCTTTTTAATTCCTTCCACACTTCTGCGTATCAGTCACATTCATTCCAAGTCCATTTAGTACTCTACAATAAAACAAACTTTGCTGCTATTGTTGTGTCTTTTGGGCAATAGATCAGCTGTGATCAAGTCAGTAGCTGTCTGTATATTATGTACTAGTGGCAAGTTCTAAACCTTAGCCAAAACTTTAGTTCTAAACCTGGTGCCATTACCATTCGGCACGTGAAAGAGATAAAAGAAATTAGATTTATCTACCTTCCCATGATTTTACTGTGATGAAGGTCTGTATTTTGGATGCTGTATTTATACAGGTGAAATTGTAGCTGCAAATGATGCGGCTATTCTGAGGTTTTCCTCGGTACCTCTGCTACCGCTGTATTAGTGCTGACATTACGTGTGCTCTTTTCCCTCACTTCTGACACTCATCTTACACCTGAAGCATGAGGCACGGCACTCCAACTCTGCACACACAACTCAGAGAGTGGATTTGATCTTTTCCGTCCCGTGTCCCACGGGGGGCGACCCAGGACTCGACCTCTCGGGTCAGTGCTGCGACAAGCGGCGCGGGCAGTGGGGGAGGGCGGTACGGAGTGCAGGGACAGCAGCTAATTAGCGTTAATCACCTCCAGCAGAGGCCCGCCCGGTGCACGGCCCGTCCCCGTCTCTCAGCCTCAGCAGGGCCGGCCGAGGGCACTGGGCGGTGCAGCCTGGAGGAGACTGATGGGCGGACTCCGTGCGGGCTGCAGCCTGCTCCCGAGGGACAGCGCAGGGGCGGGCACTGATCTCTGCTCTGTGGCCAGGTCAGGCCCGAGGGAACGGCTGGAGCTGTGTCAGTGGAGCGCCGGGTGCCAGGAAAAGGCGCTTAACCCAGAGAGTGGTCGTGCACTGAACAGGCTCCCCAGGGCAGTGGTCACAGCACTGAGACTGAAAGAGTTCCAGGAGCCTTTGGACAACGCTGTCGTGCACGCAGTGTCACTCTTGCGGTGCCCGTGCGCGGCCGGGAGCTGCTTTCGATGGTCCTTCCACTCCCATCCTCACGGCGGCTGTTCTGTTCCGCGGCACCGCGCCCCCGCCCGCCCTCACGGCGGCGCCGGCCCCGCCCCGCGCTGCTCGCGCATGCGCACGAGTGTCCGAGCCGCGCGTGGGCAGGGCTGTCACGTGACGCGGGCGGCGGATGCAGTTCCGGGTGAGCGCGGGCGCGCGGCGCGG
>VZTT01014909.1:5227-46704 GCA_013400855.1 Buphagus erythrorhynchus | reverse complement strand
GCCGCAGGCGCGCAGGGGGCGGCTGCGGATTCAGCGCTGTGGCGTGGCTGGGGCGGCGGTGGCCGCGAGCAGCTCCTCGGCCCCGCTCGGCCGCGCCCGCGGCTCCCCCGCTCTGCCGCTGCCGCCGCAGAGGGAAGAGCTGTGCACACGCAGATCCTCGAGGGGAACATCCCTTGCCCTGCCCCGCAGTGTTTCGCACAGAGCGGCTGCTCCGCTCCAGGCGTAGCAGAGCCGTGTCGCGGAAGTCAGAGTTGCTTTCTAGTGCCTTTCGTCTTAGTTCCTCCTGATTTCCTGCTACTAATGTAATACACTAAATAGTGGTTGATTATTTCTGGTTGACTTGCATGCATATTTAAGTCTCACAAAGGAATGTCTGGGCAGGGTGTAAATGATTTGGGATTGTTTTGAGAAGTTAGTGTTTACCTTTAAATAAATTTGAGTGGCGCAGAAATACAGACCCTTCCGTTGCTCTGGATGTGAAGTTTAAAGTAGTAGCTTTCCTCAGAAGTTTTCTCTTAGCTGTCTGATTTCTCTGTGCTTTGATGCTAAAAGAAGGGAGTAAAAGGAGACAATTTATCTGTTATTAACTGTATATCCTTGCTTTGTCCTGTTTTGCAAACTTGCAAAGCGGTCCATCTTCAGGTTTGGGAAACTTGTCCTGGATTTATGGCTAATGTGGCCGCGTTCTAAAAACCATTGGAATTATAGAAACATTTAGAAATTGCAGTGAGCAGCATCCTGTGGGTTTGTGTACCAGAAGATGTGTCTGTTCCTTGCTTAGGCTTGCTGTAAAATCAAATGTGAAAATTACTCTTAAAAGCACCTTTTTAATGCCTGGAACCTGGACTTAACTTGACACTCAGTTGATGTTTCTGTTGACGCAGTGAAGGTGAAATGTGGGGGGAAAAACGTAGGCTAACCTTGTTTTGAAGTTGATTTTGACTTCTTGAGATGGAAACAGCTTTCTGTTCTTTGCCTCTCAGGTATATTGTTCAGTAAAAATGCTTGACATTGCCATTGTCTTGCAAAATTAAACTTCGTATTTATTCTATTTTAGATGCAGGGGTGCTGCTGATCAAGGACTGAATATAGGTCTTTGTGTTGGATAGGCAGATGTGACCATTGAAATATCTGGCTTGTAATTATTTGTGTGTTTGCCTGAGAACTCAGAGGTGAAAACCTAAATAATAATTTTTGCAAGCAGCCTTTAACTTCATGAATAAATTGATCTCATGCTTTCTGTTGTCCTTTGGTCCTACCCCTGCTGCCCCCCTATTTTTTAGGTATTTGGGACAGACCTGAGTCTCTGTTTAGCTGTACTGTAAATTTTTATAAGTGGCAATTTTTAACAGGCTTCTTAACACTGTTGTAGTTGATATTCCAGAACCTACCAGCTAAGGCAGCTTGGTATTAATGAGAAACTTAAAATTAACTATTTTTCCAGGAAAAAGGGATGAAAACACTGATGTTTGAACTGTGGTGCGATGATATTCTTCAAATGCAAACTTAAGTAGGTTTAACCTGCTATTCTGGAATGGAAATTTGTTCATTAGCTGTAGTGAAAGAACAGTGGGTTTAAGTGATGTGTTCCCTTTTTGTAATATCATAACTTGTCTGTTGAGATACTTTAAAATATAAAAGGTGCTGTAGAGTACTAAAGTCCAGTGGCTCCAGTAAGAGAGCAGAACCTCCTGGCAACTCTGCATCCAGATATTCTTTAGTGTGTTGAAGATTTTGACCTTTTGATAACTCTCCATCTTGTATTTCTCTATGCAAAATAGAAAGTAATGAGCAGTGGAGGATAAGATCAGTTTTAGAAACCAAAACTTTTTGAGCTGGCCATGAAGAGTGCTAGGATCAGGTAGAAATTACTTGCTTTTATTTTTCTACATGACTGATAAATACTTGCATTATTAAAGTATTAATATATTTTCCAAGTTATATTTTTAGATTTACAGCTGAATTAAAAGGGCTCTGGCAGTTTAAAAGCATGTCAGCAGTGCCACAGGAGGGACAAGAAGACTATTCTAAACTCAGCTTTAGTTTATATAAGCAGATTTTTTTTGCCTGCTTGTAAGCATTAACATTAGTTGATGTAAAGTGACTATAAAGTCATGAGTTTTCTAACTTGCACAGTGACAGGCTTTGTAGGGGGGAAGTGGTATTTGGGTGTTTTGACTGCCAATTTTTTGTCCTTTAAGAGTGAAGTCATAAGTTAAGATTTTCTTTCAGGTTTATAGTCACCTGCATATTTGCTTCAGCTGGTTTGTTCCATGCTGCTGGTAACCACTGCATTCTCCTGACTGCTGAGTGCCCCTGGGGAAACTCCTTGGGCTTCATCTCAGTGTCCTGAAACAAATGCATACATTCACTGTTACTACTGATCCAAATCTGAGCAAATATTTAAAACCCACCATTGCAGCCATCAGTTTGGTGCCCAGGAGTACCCATACCTTGTATGCTGAGAACATCATCAGTTTGGTGAGAGGCAGGACTTGTTTCCAAGCAGTGATTTAGTCAGGACAAACAGGGAGAGCTGGGAGGGCACTCACTGGGGTGACTTCTTCACACTGCTGAAGAACAGCAAGTGAGAGGTGTGCAGGTGCTGAATGTCTCAAACATTCAAAAGGAGAGTCTGGCCCTTAAATGGAACTAGGTTGCTACCTTCTATAAATTTTATTTAAATTTTCTGGGTGAGCGAAGCAGGGAAATGTTAGTAAAAAAGGCTTAAATTTAGATAATTAGTGTTTAATTTGTAGTACTGGAGTAAAAAAAATCACTTAATTTTTCTTTATTAATCGACTTGCAAAGCGTAGCTTTAAGCATTGCAGGACATTTTAAAATCAGATCAGGAGAAGAAAAATTTGGATTTGTCATGAAAGGAAAGCTGATCCTACAGAACAGTAAGTGTAATCTGGTTTTCAGTCATGTAAAAAGAAAATACATCTCTGGGTTAATAAGCAGTATTGGTTACATTCAAACTTTGTACTTACTGGTGTTCTGCGTTGATTGCTTCTTTGCAAAATACCATGGTTTCTTGTTTTGATGAATGTTGGTTATCTCAATACCTTTATTGATAGGTTTACCTGCTTCTGCCAATCTTTAGAGCCAACAGAGCCAAGAGCTTCAACTGGTTTGGACTTCTATGTCAGCAGAATGGTTTACCATGTTCCATTATTGGGGATTCCTTGTTGCTGGTGATGGGTGAGCCTGAAAAAATACAGCTTTACTTGCACATCATAGGGTGAGTTCTCCAAAACACTGTCTTAAATAGTTTTCTTTAAAGTGTTTGAGTTTTTTTCTTTTTAAATGGCTTGTAGTTTAGATCTGACCATCTGTACTTTTTCTCAAAATATACACTTAATAATTATCTCCTATAGAATCTAGAGACACATCAGATTTCTTACATTTTGGACTGAACTGGTGTAATCAGAAATTATAGGTTGCTCAAGACCTTAATTTTAACTTAGGGGTTGGTTCTTCTTGACTACATGAAATCCCTTCCAACCTAAATTGTTGTATGATAAACCATTCCACAAGCAGTTTTGTCAGGGAAAAAAAAAAATAAAATGGAAGCAAACACGAAACTTTTCCCTGTGTTGTTTGGTTTTTATTCTGCATAATACCTCAATTTGAAGATAAGTTAAAGGATGTGTTGCAAGAATGGGAATTACCACAGTATTGAACTAACATTTTCTGTTATGTTCCTGCAGCTCCCCTTTAGCCCACTGTGCTGAAGACCAGAAGTTCTGCCTGATCAGGAGTCTCTGTTAGCAATTCAAGTTAGCTGGAGAATGGAGGGGGTTGAGTTTAAGGAGGAGTGGCAAGATGAAGATTTTCCAAGGTTTTGAATTCTTTTTTAAAGTAATTCAGATCAAACACATAACATCAGCAGTAGGCTACCTCTTGGTCTTCCTGGTGAACTAATACTCAGTAATAATCTTGAAGTGATTTCCATTAATATAGCAGTTTTGAAAAGGTTTTATGGCATATTTCTTCAGGATTGCCCCTGTTGAAGTGTCCGGTGTTTCTGAAATGAAGATTTGTAAGCTTGGCTTAGTTTATTTCCTGTGATAATATTTTGTAACTACATTGTTTGCATATTACTCCCAGTGCCTCACAGCTCAAATATTTCATTAAGTGAATTTCTGAGGAATGCCTTTAAAAGTTAATGCTGTTACTGATGCTTGGGCCTACAAAAAAAATCAGCTTTAGCCACTTTCTGTGATAACATGACTAAACTACTTCTGTAATTCATTTCAAGTCAAATTTTGTCAAGCAAGAATATGGCAAATTTTCTTAAGGATGACACACTGGTAGTAGTCAGTGTTTTGGTATTTGTCACAGGAAGGGATGGTCACTTGAATGCTGAAAAGGAATTTTCTGCTGCCTTGGTGTTTGTTAACTGAAAACTTGAACTTAGCATATAAGTAAAGTTAATTCAGTACTATCCCACAGTGGTTTTTTGTGGTAGTGTGTAAATATAAATATACAGCATTAAATATACAGCATTAAAAAAAAAGTAAAACGAGGTGTGTAACATTAATTTCTACCTTGTGTCCCAGGCCCCTGCCAGAGGATGATCCTGTTGAGTCTGATGCATTGGCTGCAGCTGGAACAGAAAGTGAAGCAGGTAAGAACATTCCAGTCCAGTCCAGCTGACTGCTTCCTACTTGAATGGCTGCTTTAAAGCTCCTTGGTGTGGAAGAATTTTTTTGCTTGTTTTTGTTTTTGNTTTTGTTTGTTTGTTTCATTGGTTGGGGTTTTGGAGGTTTTTAATTCAAAATTTTTAAAATTTTGTCTGTGTGCTTTACTTGGGGCATTTCCAGTGCTGGATTTATTCCTTGCTTTCAACTCCTGTCTAAATCATGACAATATTTGCCTTGTATCTCAAAGCATTCTATATATTCACAGGACAGATTCTTTAATTTTCTGTTCTCACTGTTGTCTGTCAGTCTTTTTTTTTTTTTTTCTGCTCAGACTGTGTGTATGCAGTGGGTAACTTGAGAACTTTTACCTGCTGTTCTTTCCATTCCCTACTAAAGTCTTATTCCAAAGATACCTTGTTTAAATTATGGGTATTAATTTATAATGCATTATGAGAAAGGACTGTGCTCTTGTGTCTTATCTAAACTTGCTTTAGCTTTGAAAATAAATAATTTGCTTTCTTCAGATACAGAGGGTAATGGAACCAAATTGAGGAAGAAACTAATTGCTCCAGATATTTGCTTAACTTTGGATCCCAATGCGGAATCTGTTTTGTCTGATGACTTGGATGAGAGTGGCGAGATTGATTTGGATGATTTAGATACTTCTTCAGAAAATAGCAATGAATTTGAATGGGAAGGTGAGTATTTTGGTCCTTTTGTCTGATGCTCTAAAATACTTTCTTATGTGCAGGTCAACTGTTTCTCTAGTAAGAAATAGCTATGACTCAATAGTACAAGAGGAGAAATACAAAGGGAGTGATTAGGAATTAGAAATAGCTGCAGTGACTTTTAGAAGAGCAAATCAGACCTCATCTGATTAGTAAACAGGCAAACATTTAATAGCTGTAGCTGCAGATAAACTTAGGTGAAGATCATCTATATATGCATCTGTAAGACTTGAAGTTATGGAAAATCCTCTACTGTAAGTTTTTAAGAGCCACCCAACAGGAAAAGGTCTCCAAGGTGTTTTACATATGTTAGAAATGAATTTTAAATGGAGGGAGCCAAACAAAGGGATATAGATTAGGTACTCAGAAATTTATGAATTGCAATTTAAGGAGGACTGAATAGTATTTTTAAAAATACTAAGTAACACCTGATCTTAAATCTTCTTGTGGTGAGAATGGCAAAAGCTCAGTAGCCTTAGAGTATGCATATTTCCAGATTGACTAGAGGCAGTAGAGGAGCCTCTATTTTATGTCAAGGAATTCTGAAAGTGCTTCATAGAAGTAGCTATAGCCACACTAGTAATGATCTCAGTTTTAAGACATTAATAGGTGTTGTATCTTGTAGTCAAAACCTGGAGATTCTAACAAATTTTATTTGAGATAAATTTTAAACTTGGAGTTTATTGATGTTTTAAGGCCCTCTTATGGAAGCCAGGAACAGTTGTGTTGGGCAGATGGAGTCTTTAACATCTGTAAACGTCATGGTTTAGGAATGTCTCTAATAAGTAAACATGTAAACTCAATTATTTTCTCATCCTGAAAATAAAATAATTTTAATTCCTGAATAAACAGGAAGTTGTCTTTTCACTGTTACATTTGAACCACTACCTGTAGAAAAACAAACACTCTTTAGAATAAAGGGGTGGTTTTGGTTTTTAAATAGCTGAAGGCATATTGCAGGGGAAGTTTTCTTGACAGAGACTGTGTGTTTAACTTTGTAAAGGGATTTTTCTTGTTTTAATGAAGAAGAACTGGTATTTAGGGTTAGTTTTGCAGTGATGCCAAGGAAATGTTCCAGATGTTTGTGTCTTGTTTTTAAAAGTGGCTGAAAAGGGTTTCTGTCTTTTCTTCCTTTAATGCTGCTGCCTTCATTTTCCTGGAAGGATAGTTTGAATTAACAGCTTTGTTTCGGGAACAGACAACTAACTTGCAGTAGGTTTTTCTCGCTTTGGGTAAGGTCCATGCAACAAAGTCAAGAATCATAATTTCATCGGAGCAAATTGTCTTTCAGAATGCTGTCAGCACAAATTTCATATCTTTTGATTGCACATGTGACTTAGATTTAATTTTCAGTAGATTTTCCTGCATGTCTGCTTGCAAGGTACCTCAATGTTTTAAATCATGCTTCATGAAAATCTGCGATCAACCTCTGTAATTCTCATTGGAGTTAACCACTTTGTCTATTTTGGTGGAATTCATTGAGGTCTGTGTTCTGAAAGCCTACAATTAATTAGGCTTCTTCCATGAATGGAAATTTTTCACGTATTTGTAATAGAGAAAATTGCAGTCAACAGATAACTGCCAGCATGAGAATGTTAATAAAATATCCATGACATCAGCTAGTGTGTCTGACTGGTTGAAGAATACCAAAATAGATTAGATAGCAAAGTGGTTAACTTCTGTTGTAGCTGATTGAAACTATGCATGGTATTAATAATGGGTCTTCAACATGCTCTCATTTTGGCAGATGACCTTCCAAAACCAAAAACTACTGATGTTATTAGGAAAGGATCCCTGGCTGAGTACACTGTGGCAGAGGAGAAGGATGATGGTCGACGCTGGCGAATGTTCAGGATCGGAGAACAGGACCATAGGGTGGACATGAAGGCAATTGAACCATACAAAAAAGTTATCAGTCATGGTGGTAAGGACTGGTGGTGTGCTCAGGGGAACTGTCGAGCAACTGCTTCTTTAAGCTGAGTTGGGGAGGCAGAGGAAGACCCTTAGGCTTAAAGACTTGTGGTACTTCATTTGTGGCAGTGTTAAGACATGGTTGATATAATAATTCTTTCTCTATTAAATTAAAGCTCCAAAATGTACACATGGTCGCATGTACTAAAATGCACCTATGTAACAAGATATATTTACTCTGTCCTACTCTGTCACTGCTACCTAATTTTTTGGCTTCTAGACTATTGAAAACATTAACTGTCGCTCTACTAAGGCAGAAATCAATTCAAGACTCTTTCCTGTGAAGAGTCAGACTCTGTCTGTGAAGTTTAGGTTGGAAGCAAAGTTGACTAAACTTTAAGAACATAAGATATTATTAAATATACTGAGATTCTACACTGAGACGTTTGTTATAGGTACAGTGTTTGATTGACATCATCTTTAGCTGTTGCTTTATAAGTAGACGAAGAAAAAACCTTGATGTTTTCTGTAACTGTATGAATGTGTCCATAGGGATGTTTGTACATCTCTTTGAGGTAAATAATGAAAAAGGTTACTAAATGTGCTTGACTTTGTGTATATGTAGTCAGTGCATTGTCACCTTTGTCACTACTGCTGCTTATTTCTTTGTTTTTAGGTTATTATGGTGATGGGTTAAATGCCATTGTTGTGTTTGCTGTTTGCTTCATGCCTGAGAGCAGCCAGCCTAACTACAGATACCTAATGGACAATCTATTTAAGTAAGTAATCATCTGCCTTTCTGCGGTTTTGTTATTTTTAATATATTTGAGCACTACTAGGAATTACTTTCAGATGAAGATTGTGGTTATTAAAGTTTTCTTTGCTTGTCTCTCCAGGTATGTAATTGGCACTTTAGAGCTGTTAGTAGCAGAGAACTATATGATAGTTTACCTGAATGGTGCAACAACACGGAGAAAAATGCCAAGTTTAGGCTGGCTTAGGAAATGTTACCAGCAAATTGATAGAAGGTAAGAAGCTCTGCAGTCGTTTCTTACAATACTCACATGCTCAGAGATAGACATATTTAGGAAAAACTGCTGTTTACTGTGGTGTCAGGTCCCTTCTGGTTAAGATCTGATGAAGGAAATTGGTGTATTGAAGACCTCTTCCTAAGCTATGCAATGTGGGATGATGATGCTACAAACATGCCTGAGTAGTGTTGTGTGGTGGATTTTTTTGGACAGGTTGGTTGGGGGTTTTGTGTATGCTTTTTGGTGCTGTTGTCCTCAGGGTGTTTTTTTAGTGAAAATGGTATTCTTAGAATACTGAAAATTGTTATCTTGTAGAATATCCTTACAACTTAATGTATTAACACAAGGTTAATAAGGGGTGTCCTTTGTGGACCACTTCATCATTAGTTGTGTAAAAAGATTCAAAGAAGCTTCTCCTTGGACTGTTACTTCCTTGTCAAATTGATAATGAATCTTTAGTTTTTATTTTACAGTAGTGTAGTATTTTTTCTTCTGATGGAGGTTGACTTCTAATAATGGGATGTCAGAATACTGTGTTTATGTGACAGTTGTGCTTCTAAAACCATACTTCTTATATATTCCAAAACCCCTGGTCATGGTGCCTTTTTTGTTCTAGTAATTACCCATTGTTTAAATCCTTCAGGTTAAGGAAAAATCTGAAATCGTTGATCATAGTTCATCCTTCCTGGTTCATCAGAACACTCCTGGCCATCACAAAACCTTTTATTAGGTAATACTCTGGAAGCTTTTTCATAAATAATTCTGACAGCTGTTTGCTTTGAACTTAAAGACTGTTTTAATATTGACCTAATGAAAAATGTTTAGAGTTGTAACTGTACCCTGCATTTGTTCTTCCACAGCTCAAAATTCAGCCAGAAAATTAGGTATGTCTTTACCCTGGCAGAACTAGCTGAACTCATCCCCATGGAATATGTTGGCATCCCAGAATGCATAAAACAGTATGTTTTATTGTTCCAACATCTTCTACATTGATCATGGGTTAGGAGTGGTACATGTTGTAAGTTTGGTTTGAATGTAACACTTGGCACATAATGACTTAACTGAGATCATTGCTGTCTTTAGGAGGAGTGTCTATGTTTGACCTCATTGCTAAAGGCAGTTTAGTATGCAGTAGCATGGGTAGCCAAAATGTTGATGTATAGTCATTTTCACAGTGGAGCTTTGTGCAATTACTAAGTTGTGATGTGTGAATTTAGCCTTCTAGAGAAGGTCTCTAGGAAGCTTAATTCAATACCAGTTGTTCTGCACCTTAGTGTGTATATTAAACTGGCTTGTGAGTGAGAAACTGTGGGCATGTTAATACTGAAGTTATTTATAATGTCTTCTAAGGTGTTTCAGTTAAAATGTGGAACAAGTCAAGTGCTGAAATATCACTTGGATTGGGTTTTCATTTAAAAGAAAAGCAGCAATGGGAAAATGCTGAAACTCTACCCACTACAGTTCTAAACTGCTCTGGTAAAGAAATAAAGACAGCATCAATGTAATTTTTTTCCTTCCTGTCTGGATACAAAATACCCATTTTAACATCAGCACAATGGTGCTCTTAAAAAAGATGATGATCCTTTTGTCAAGAGCATTTGTCAATGCAGTAATAGAGTAGAAACCATAAACTTGGGTCTTAAGAAAACCAGATGAAAACATGTAACTATCCTGATGACAGCCTATTAGAGGGTGTAACACATAAACCCTGTGTTGTCTGCATCGTAATAGGTGAGCACAAACTGAGGGAGGGTGGCCCAGTGTCACTGAGCACACACACAAGGGCACATCCATGCTGGACAAAGCCTCGTGCCCCCTTGCAGATGGCTGGTTATTTCAGTAGACATCCAGCTGCTGTCAGTTCCACAATTTAACTCTGTAAGACAGAAAAGCAGTTTTCATGGAGTGGGAGTGAAACACATGACAAAGCTGAGGCAGTCTTGTGCTGTCTTTAGAATTTTTTTGACTGGGGTTTTATGAGTGTGTTCTGAATATTCAGACTGTCATTCTGAGTTTTAAAAGACTGCCCTCCATATTGATGAACCATTAACTGTTCTGCAAAGTCTGGACTTGATTAACTTAAAGAATTAATTCTCAGACTTCTGTGGCGGATTATATCTGGGTTTAAACTGTTATGGATACACAAATTTTAGTGATGAATGCTAACACTGTACAAGAGGTTGTATTTAATTCATTTGTTATGTCATAGTATTTAAATCTTAATGGTTTTTGTTTAGTGCAAGTAAATGTTGGGAGGTACAATGTATTTTTTTCCTAATTATATCAGTTTCAAAATTTGGTAAGTTTCTGCAAATTCTATTGACACTAATACTGATTTGCAGCTTCTGTTGATTTTGGCCTTCATATGTTATATTTACTGAAATAAAACTTTTCCTCACCAAGGTATGAAGAAGAAAAGTTTAGAAAGAAACAGAAAAGGTATATTCATATTTTGATTAGGGTTGCATCTAGATAAGACAATTTGCACTGCAACTAACTCCTAGCTGATTGGCTTGCCTAAAGGAATAAGCATTTGTAAATATAAACATGCACTAGTGCCCAAGTTTTTATGCATGACAGCAACTATTCTGTACTTGCAGGCAGCATGGAGTCTATAAGAACTCACCCTGGGTGTTCAGACAGCTATTTGCAAATAGTTTCTATTATACTTTTATGTGAGATGTTCACTTTTAAGGGCATACCTGGGTTCTTGAAGAGGCAAAAGTGATGCTTCTGTATGAACCCATTAAATCAAATGTCAGTGTTTCTAACAGGAATTGATCTCTGGAGATGAGCTGTATTTAGGTGCTAAGTGGTAGCTATGCATTAGCAGAGATGCAACTCCATAAGAAGTTCTAATATTGAATCTTGTATTTTTTGGTATTCACTACATTTTTAGTTATTAACTTGCATAGGTGCAATCTAAATTAGTCTCTTAGTGCTGTTTGTATTTGCAGTGCCTACATTCCTTCCTAATAAATACTGGACTTCCACTTTGTTAATTTCCAGTCTCCTGCTAACTATTCAGGCTATTCCACTGCTGATTAATTTTCTTTTGAATATGTATGTTATTTTTTCACTCACTAACAAAAAGACTGAAAGATTTTGCTGCTAACTTCATTTTTATTTTTATTTTTCCTTTGTGTGCCTATTAAGGAAGGCTTATTGTCTAAATTGGGTAGAGTAACACTGAGATTGAAATAAAAGGAATTAAAATTATTTCTGGAAGCTCACTTGTAAATCAGTGATGTGTTGGACATTCTTTAGGAATTACTCTAACTAAGCAATAATTTAAAACATCTCCAGTAGAACAAGCATTTTCTAGTGTCCCTGTTGATAACTTCACCTATACTACCATCACTTTTGTAAAAAGCAATATGTTCTTCAGTAAGAATTAGGTATAGAGATCACAGACAGAATTAGATACTGAGTCTTTAATCAGGTAGAAAGCAGCTCCTTTTTATGAGTTCATCACCCAAAGGAGCTGTCACTGCCTCTATCATTTTGAAAAACTGGCTGGTTATAGTTTGAGAGACTGGACAGCTATGTTAGGTAGATTATTGTAGGACAAACTTGGTCGTAGTCTCTCGCTTTAGAACTGCTGTTGGTTTTAAAATTATTTTACCTCCATGCACAACTTATTTGCCAGAAGATGTTATCAAGATTGTAGCTTCTTCTTACTGTAAAGAGGAAAAGTACATTTTGTGCAGGGCTTTCAAGCATCCCCTGGTTTCTGCAAAGCAGCATTTTGTTTGCTGGTCCCAAGGCAGATATTAAAAAATAAGTACAAAATCAAACCCACTTTTATCAGCATGGTGGTGAATTTTCCTGGGTAATTGCAAGAGTCTTAGAATGTAATAGAAAAAGTGTTGCAGTTAAGGAGCCTCTTCACTTTTGTTGATTCAACTAGGCCTGGTACCTTCTTGGCTTAATTATTATAACATTAAAGGCAATTCAGTGCTTATGAATTCATCACAGTGGTAGTGCTTGCCATTATTGTCATGTTGCCTGTATTGTATTCCTGCTTGCATTTGTTACTATGGGTACAGGCTGTGCTTTTTTTCTTCTGTAGTCAAACTTTACTTGCACTTTTTAAATACTTCCTCTCAAGTGCTGTAGTTACTTAAAAATTCCTAATTTCCTAAAAATTTTAATTAATTTCTAGGGGGTGGTAGGAAAATGGATATTGAAAAGATCCCAAACATCATGACTACATTAAATAAAAACCTTAATTTAATATTTATTTACTAAAACTTTTCCCATGTAAAAGCTTTGTGTTTTCCTGTTAAGGTTACTAGTTTTTTCTTAAAAATATGAGCTATCAGACTATGTTAACATAGTTTAATTTTGCTACTTTCTTTGCTAAGCAGAGTTGACCAAGAGCTGAATGGAAAACAAGAGCAGAAAAGTGAACAGTAAGTTTGGAGTCCAAACAAGACTGAAGAATATGCGGATGGAATGATGCTGTTTGTGCTCCATTACAGTGCATTCATTCTCTGTGTGTATGTATTATATAATCTGTTGCAAAAGGTGCTTTGGACTAGCACACAATGAACTGCTTACTGCTGTATTGGTTTGTCTTGACTTTAATTCCTGTTTATGTAATTGTTTTATACTGCTAAATGGCAAAGAACTCTATGTTTTCAAAGGATGTTCTTGCAATTGTTTATCTAAATGATGCATGTTCTTCAGTAAAATATTTATATACCTAAATGTTAAAGGAAAGAGATAATATATATATTTTTATGACTGAGCAATATATTGTGTGTACCTGCTGAAGGAATTCATTTGCAGGTAGACAAGGCCATAAGTTACTTGTTGTTATTGTATAAATCTGTTTTGCTGTAAATGGTCAAGTGCATTTCTTTGTTGTCATGAAAACTTGTTTGGATATTAACGATCATTAACTTGACTTTCACAAATACAGAGATCCTTATTTTTGTTCACTTAGCTTATAAAGCTCACTCCTTTACCTCACTGGAGTGAGCTTCAACTTTGGTGTCTTTCAGTCCATCGTTCAGGATGCAGAACTGCAGTTCTGTGGGCAGCAGTTTGTTGGCCACAACGTTTAAGCCTAAGCCACAAAAGCTGAACTGTCTGCCTGATAAGATACCAGACCTTTACCAGACCTTTTTCAGATGAAGTTGTGGATTTAGATTCTGCTTCAGTATGTCAAGACTGTCTCAGCTAGCAGTAGGAAATTAGTTGATTGCACTTCTTTGTGGATGAATCTTGATTGTTACTGGTAGGAAGTCTGGTCATGCTCCGTAGAACTTGGGAGCTACACAGGTACTCTAGCCACAATACCATTTTTTGGGCAGAAATATGAGAAGTCTTACGCTACCTGTGTCATTCTTGTAGATGAAACATCAATTTCTAAAGCTGTTAGGCACATGATACCAGCACTAATTTAACTTTTAAGAAGTGTTTTAAAGTTTGGGGTGTTTTGACTTCCCACAATGGTGGTAAATCTGGGTCTGTAAGAGTTGTTCTTGGGCACATAACTAGTTGTGTATAAGTTTACTGGAACAACAGTAATGCACTGGTTGATACATTGTAAAAGTTTGTAACATCTTTTGATAAATATTGCATTTTCCGTGTAAGGGCAGGTGTATGCAAATAAATTCATTCAGGAGTTGAGCAATATAATGTTGCAGTAAGTATATTAAATCTTTGCTTTTGGTGTTTATTGTGCTCACAATTTTATCTTAATGCCAAAAAATATCACTTTTTAACTATATTTAATGTTACTCAGTTACGTTATTAAAAAAAAAGTTATATTCAACCAGATTACTACCTGACACTGGTAAATAGCAGTTGTGAGATATTCCATGGTCAAGGCTTACCAAGTAACAATTAATCCACTGTCTCCAGTGATAACCTGTATAAACTCTGAGAGCATATGGATGTCAGGTGAGGGAAAACAGCTCATGTCTCTGGAAGTTTAATAAAGTCTGCGGTTCAGATACTTTCATCTCAAGATCTAAGTCCTTCTGTTGCAGTAGTTTCTGTATCAGTTTCAAGGAGATTGATAGGCAGGATGTATTCACACAACAGGCAATCCCAATGCCAAGTTGCCTTGCATACATTCCATCAGGTTTGAATCTTGCTCTGAAAGCAGAACACAAATACACTTTCTTTGGGGCTGTCTTATCTCCTGCTTAAATTTTGATGTTGACTCAGATTAATGTAAAGTTAAAGTCAGTACATGGAGCACTTGTAGCCTGTTTACTTCTGATACTTTCATGGTGTGGTCTGTATGACCATGCAAATCTGATTTTTACTGGGTTTGCATATGTCCTGAGCTAAACAGGAAGTATTCTGATTATCTCATTTCCATTTTTTCCTAGTTGATAAAAGGATTAGTCTCAGTAAAATTATATTCTTCGTGGAGGGATTGTAGTTCTCTGTCTTGTGTGTATAGTGCAGTACAGAGTAGCTGTTCCTCTGTATGTGCCACATGTACCAAATGATGGGATTGTTATTGTGTTTCCTTTTGGCCAAGGATTCTACAATTTCATGCTGCAGTAGTATGATTTCTTTTGGAAATGTATATGTGCTTATAAATGGTTTATTTCTCTAGTATAAGTTGCTGGGAATGAGTATACAGCACAACAGTTGTTTTGTCTCTAAAGATACGCAGCTTGAGAAAGAAGTATACTAAAGAATTATTCCCGTCTGACTTCTTGCAGCTCATCATTTAGTGGTGAGGTGGATGTTTACAAAAAGTAAAGTGGTCCCAAAGCTATGGATAATGTTTTGTCAAACTTAACTTTTTTGAAATCTATAATATAATGTAATATATTTTAATATTTAAAAAACTGAAAAGTTTGAATGTCATACTTAAATAAAAAATTATTTCAAAACTTTGTGATAAGGAATTCACCTTTCAATGGCGCTTCCTTCTAAAAGTAAGAGTAATTTTGCTAGAATTTGGTGAGCCCTGTCAAGAAAAAATTTCATAAGTCACTGATTTACCTCTGATTTGGAGGTCTCATCGGTTTATCTGTATTTATATATGTAGTAATAAGTCATTACCTATCTCATTATTGCTGTGCTCAACTGAAATAGAGATATTTGGGCCAGTGGCCTCTTGATGTGACATTTCCTAATGATTTCTGCAACAGGGTAAATTCAGAAGTGGCAAAGAGATTCTGGAGAAAGTGTCATTAAAAACTGATACGAGTAGACTCGGTTTGCTTGAATGTTCTTGATCTGTGGAATATGGCAGAGCCATGTTCTGTTGGAGGGTGATGGAAAGGGATGTATAAGGATTTAGTGCTGAAGCAGATTGAAGAACTTGTATTCCAAAAAGCATAGAACTAGTTAGAATAATATGTAACCTTGTTCATAACAATGCAGTTTGGCAATTTTTTCCTTTACTCTCAGTAAACAAGTGAAAAACAGTCCCAGTTGCTGTGAGGAACATTGTATTGAAACACAGTGGCTACACCCCAGGCTGCTGTCCATTAGGATATTAGGAGCTTGTATCTGTTTCAGCAGCTTTGTTGCATCATACCCTAAATGCTCTAAGGACAGTTTAAAAACTTCGAGCAGTTAATTGTGTGATGCTTGAAGGTTAGATTACATATGGTAGTAATGGTATCTTTTATAAAAGATCTCTTAAGTGTGTCATGGGGAGGAGAAGGTGTTGGTGCCTGGTCATGTCAACTTCACTGATGCTGTTTGCTGAAATGTCTGTAGTTGACTGAAAAATATTGAACTATATTGTGAATAGGCACTTTACTAATTAAATCTCTCACAAGGTAGAAAGTTCCTTGGTTAAAAGGGTATTTTGTCTAGTGTCAAATTTTTATCAGTGTATCCTACAGATTTATACAGTATTTAGCATCTAGAAAGATGGTTTAAATTCATATCTTCTCAAAAGTTGTTGTCTTTGGAAATGACTTGAATTCTCAAATCATCCCAGTCTCTCTCATATGAGGAATGGAGAGGATAACAGCTTGCATGCTTTTGTAACCACAGAAGCCTTACAAATCTTGCAGTCAGAATTCTTACTCAGTCCTTGTGGATGCAGATCATTCTCTAGAGGATTTGTTTCACTGCTTGTCAGAGACACTTGAAACAAGTGCTTTAATTCTACTTTTTAAGGACACCTTTAGTTTTAGTCAGAGTAACACTCTGAAATGTAAGGAATATTTAAATATTCATATTCTGAAAGACATATCTTGCAGCTTTCCTACCTTCAAAATTCTAAGTTGAACTACACTGTTTCTTTTATCACATCTCATTACCCATATTAAACTATCAGGAAAAAAGGGCATTTGTGAAGAGGGTGCAGTCATGTTAGTTTTTCATCATTCCCTTCAAGCATGACTGAGATCAGTGAAATCAAAGCCATTCTTTGCTCAACTAGATTTTTTTTAGTTTTGCAATTTGAACTGCCCAAATTACTCTGATTTACATTATATTTTTTAGTATTGAAAATTATCTGAAGAGAAACTATGAGAGTGTTTTCCAAAACATGCTAAGTCCTTCCTTACTCTAGTTTGCTCAACTGCTAAGTTAATACTGATAACATGGAATTCCAGGTTAATAATTGCAAATAAATATTCGTGGAGGACAGATGCTTAGTTTACCAGTGGCTCTGCAATTCTGCAATGTTTCTTAGTAATCTAACAAAACCTTTTTATTAACAAGAACGACCTGAGCAGTAAGGTGCTCTAATGGTTGAAAGGTAGATTGAAGGGTTAAGATAGAATTATTACACTGTCAATTAATGTCTGTAAACTTTGTTGTGTGTGATAATGGGAAACATGCAGTGTTTAACAAAATGAAGCTGCAGTAATCATGCAAAAGCACAGGTTGTGAGTCATGGATAATAGAACTGGCTTAATTGGGCTAGTAACACTTCACAGATGGGACTGTTTTCCTTTGTCTCTTTAATAGAAAATATGTAAGTGGAAGACTCTTCACCTCCCTCTTAAGAATATTATGATCATTTCTTTTTAAATGAGCTTGTTTTGTGCGTTACAGGGCGTCACGGGGTAATGCGATAAACACGTGTGTGAATGTGCTAGCGGTCATTACTTAGGGGGCATTTTTTAATGAGGAAAAGCCGCCGCTGAATCCAATAAAGGCCTTTGTGCGAGGTGCGGGTGTGTGAGTGCAGCACGGGCGGTGCTGTGGCCGTGCCTGAGGGCGGTGCTGTGGTTGTGCCTGAGGGCGGTGCTGTGGCCGGGGATGGTGTTATGGCTGTGCCTGAGGGCGGTGCTATGGCCGGGGGCGGCGCTGTGGCCGTGCCTGAGGGCGGCGCTGTGGCCGTGCCTGAGGGCGGTGCTGTGGCCGGGGATGGTGCTGTGGCCGTGCCTGAGGGCGATGCTGTGGCCGGGGATGGTGTTATGGCTGTGCCTGAGGGCGGTGCTATGGCCCGGGGTGGTGCTGTGGCCGTGCCTGAGGGNGGGGGGTGGTGCTGTGGCCGGGGCGGGCCCCGCCGCTCTTCCGCTTCCGGGCCGCAGCCGGCCGGGAGGGGCCGCGCTTCCGGCCGCGCGCGGTGAGGGGCGATGGCGGCGCGGGGCCGGGGGAGGGCCGGGGCCGCTGCCCCGGGGGCGGCGGTAGGGCTGGAGCCGGGTGGGGCTTGGCGGGACTGCGCAGTGCCCGGCTCCCGCCCCAATAGCTCCGGCCGGGATGGGATGGCTCCCGGAGCCGGGCCGGGCTGTCGGTTGTGCGGCCCTGGCCCCGCGGCGGTGCGGGCGCGCTCCCGAGTGTCGGACGGTGTTGTGGGGTGGCCTCTTAGAGCGCCTTGTGCCCTGCCGTGCGTGTGCCCGACGGGCTCGGCTGTGGGGCGGAGAGGGTTTTATTGTTACCTTTGTTTGTTTTCAATGAGAGTGAGGACAACGCAGGCGCGCAGCCGTGGATGACCAGGACGTGACCAGCCCTCCCAGTAAACCATGGCGTATCAGCTGTATAGGAACACCACGCTGGGGAACAGCCTTCAGGAGAGTCTGGATGAGCTCATACAGGTTGGGGGCTTGCGGTGTGGGCGAGTAGCTTAATAAAGACAGAAGTTTTTATCGAAACGCCTTTGTCGTTCCTGTATCGGGGTACTTATGGCCAAGGTTTGGGAAACTTACTGATTGAAATCATAAGGGTTTAGTACTCCATTTACTTATATTTTTTCTTTACATTCTGGGTAAAGGAAAGTGTTTTATGTAAGTGGCATAATCTCATGTGGCTCAGTAAATGAACAGACAGATTAAGCTGGAACATTGCAGTCAATTTGCTGTTCTTCTGGTTATTTCCAGTAAGTATTTTTTATAAGAGATCTTTGTGTAGTACAGAATTGAAATACAAACATAGAAATAAATACAGGAACATAATTTTTTTTGTAGATTGTTCTAGAGATCTACTTCATTGTGAACTTTGTTTTGATGTTTTTAACTTATACTGCACGTTTGAGCTTACTTTGAAACAACTCAAAACTTCTTTTTTTTTTTCTCCAAATACTAGTCACAGCAAATCACACCTCAGTTGGCCCTTCAGGTGCTGCTTCAGTTTGATAAAGCTATAAATGCAGCACTGGCACAACGAGTCAGGAACAGAGTCAATTTCAGGGTAAGGAAATGATATCTTAAAGTTTTACATGAGATACAGCAATTAAGTGTTGATGCAGAATGTCATTAAAAGCTGTGTGTTCTAAGCAGGAACTTAAGAGGGTTCATTTTGGCTCTAATGACTGTTAACATGTATATTTTGTATGCAGCTGGAAGGCTCGTTACCTTGTTCTGCCAGGGATCTTTTGAATGAATGGAAAAATAAAATGAGGAAAACAGGGAAGAGGGAAATGCTTTTTTGATGGATAACATTTCCATCCTCAGTGTCTTGCAGATGAGGAGGGAGACTTTTGCTTCTCGCAGCTGTCCCTAGCAAAAGTGAGATGAGGCCAGATTTTCAGCCACATGAGTAATGTGAAGAGAGACTAGAGAGTTTTAGATCCACGCTTTCACTGGATCATGTTGTAGCTATTTTCTGTAGGTATCATAGAAAAATAAGTTGGGGGAGTGTTCCCAGTCAGCCACCCTAATTAATGTTAAATAGCTAGCAAGTTGTTAAATATCAACTTGAATGTAGTGTTAAGAAAAAAAAATCACAAAACCCAGCTTCCTGTGAACTTTTGTCATAATACTTCTCTACAGTCTGTGTAGAACACATTAATGATGTGGGTTCCTAAGAGACTAGATTTTTAAACAACATAGAAATGTTAAAAATAGCATAATTTCTCTAGCACACTTAAAGTGTTTTGTATATGTAGCGTGGTATAAAAAGTAGTGTAGCATCTGTTTAGTGGATAAATTTTTTGAATGTTATTTGGAGCTTAAGTTATAAATTCAAAAATGTCAATTTAAAATGTGTATAAGTGAAGGTCAGAAGTTTTCCATGTTGGCATCCTCAGTAGTACATCAAATAGGAGGGATACACCTTTATGTCACATCAGTTTGGTCATGATTTTTTGTTTAAGCAGTTGCAGAATTCACATCTTGCTATGACCACTGCTGTATCTGATTTTTCTTATGGCCCAATATTTTAAGAAGTGTTTTCTCCTACTGATCCTTTGTACACATTAGAAAAATTGTAAAACTTCATTGCCTACCTGAGGAGCCTCCCCTTGGATATCATGTAACGTCACTCCATGGTCTTGAGAATTTCCACCACTGGAGGGCATTTAAACTCCAGTTTTCCTCAGAATTGCTTGCTTGCTAGTTTGTATGCATTCAGGTCCACTGTTGGCTTTGTAGCAAATCTATTCTAGAATGGACAAAGTTCAGTAGATATTCATCATATTTTCTGTTGCTTTTGAGGTGCGGCCTGTAGAAAATGTCTCTTGTCTTTCTATAGGGGTCTCTGAACACATACAGATTCTGTGACAATGTATGGACATTTGTACTGAATGACGTGGAATTTAGGGAGGTCACCGAACTTGTGAAAGTGGATAAAGTGAAAATTGTAGCATGTGATGGAAAAAGTAAGTATGAAATATGATACAAATAGGCTGAGATGCAAGACTTGATTGTTTTTAGAAAGCTTTGACCAAATGTCTTACTAAAGCCAGATTGACTGTATGACTTAGACAGAAGTAGGGCTCTGCATTCCCTTTTGCATCTGATGAGAGATGAAACAAAATCCAGCTAAATGCTTTCCTGACTCATAAGCTCTGAGGTAGAATGTGTTAGGGTTCTGTGTGCCTGTTGTTGGGAAGTACATAATATTAGAGCAGTTAGAACGGCAGAAGTAATCCATATTTTTTGTGTGGTGAGTTTTGTAGAACTAACCTATTTGTTAGGATAGCACCATGTTTTACTGAATCTGAAGAGTGCTTCAACTGTCTGAGCAAGGAATTGTCTGGGAAAAGTGTCTAAGCAGTCATTCTCTGGATTTGATAGCTGGGGACACAAACCCATGAAAAGCTTTTGTATGCATTTGCAAGTCATAAGACTTACTTGTTGCCTAACAGACACTCTCTATGTACACTGCTTGTGGGAGTTTGCAATCCATATCTGCTTGACTGGATTACTTTTTTTCCGTATCCCTTGAGATTCTTTACTGGAAAAAGTAATTCAGTGAATTTTGTGGCAAGCTGCTTTATAACTTTTAAAACCATCAGTGTGGCAGACAGCCACAGCTAAAGCTATGTGAAATGGTGCCCTTTGTTTCAGCCTTCAAGAGTGATGCTAAAAGCAGGAACTGAGCATGGAAAAGGCTTTATTTAAATACACCATAGACTCTGAAACAGGTTCTTCATGGCTTCCTGACCCTGGCAAGCTTAAAATAGTCACTTCAAGTTGTAGTTCTAAAGAGTTGACAGAATTTATTGTTTTTTCAACTTCTGTTATTAGCCAAGCATATAATCTTACTGCTTGGTTTTTGTGTACTTATTATAGCTAGTGGAGGAAACCTGACTTTCCAAGTATTAATCACTTTCATTCTTGAAAAATTGTGCAGATAAGATTTAAACAACTGACTGACTTGAGGTTACTCTTAACATTACAACCTTGGTTTTTTTCCCACGAGAAGCTGACTTATTGAAGGAACAGTACTAAACACTGGCTTGTTGTTCTCCATATTTGAGTTACATACTTTTTCCAGAGCTCTAAAAACAAGAAAGCAGTAATGGTAGTGTATCAAAAACTGCACTGGTGTTAATTGGTGATTCTGACAAAAGGTCAGAACAGAGAACTGGTCTCAGTTGCTTTATGAAGATCATGCTCATTCTTGCATCTGTTTCAAAAGGCATAAGCTATAGCCCATACTCTATCAGAGCTTATGCTGCTGGATGTGTGAAAACCTTTGTCCTTAGTAGATGATAGCCAGATGTGCTTGTGGCTGACTGCAGTAAAGGGTTTGTGTATCATTACATGTTAAGCAAAGTTTTTAGTATTTTTAATGTGTCTATGTGCACAACTCTAGAGTTTTGTGCTGGCTCTTCTCAGTGTTGCTAAGTGAAGTGAAACAGCACAAACCAGTTCATGCATGGCATTGAGAGCAGTAGAGGGAGTTGGGTAGGTACAGAACATGTTCTAAAATGCTTAGGGAACGCTTTAGAACTTGGGGAAGGTATTAGAGAATGCTCTTGGTTCTCTGTTTTCAGTGGGGGTGTATTAGTCTCACTTTCTCTTTTCTTTCCTAGACACTGGTTCCAATACTGCAGAATGAATAGACCTGTGGTTTGTCTGCAATATTTTCTGTTAATATGCAGCACTTTCTGGAGAGAAGTATGGAAAGGGACTGATCATACTCAATTCTTGTGATGCAGATGTGAGTTAATCCATACTAGAAAGCATCACAGAATGGCAGCGGAAGAAATACCTGTAGCATTTCTTCATTTCACCTTATAGGGCATGAATACAATGTTACCTTTTTTTTAATTACAAGAGATATTGTTGTCTTTTTTGGTTCAGAATAATTTCTGTAATAAACTTTTATTTAAAAACTTTTGAAAGAGTGATCATTGGAAAACTTTATTTAGAAACTAGCATTAACATATCATATTTTCCCAAAATTTTCTAAGTGTGTTTAAGGAAATGTTGTAAATGAAAAAGTCTTTCAGTTACAGGGTTCCAAGTGTGGTTGGACTGTTAAGTATTGCAAGAAATGGCTGTTACAGAATGATGGAGGAGGACATCAGCAAAAGCTTAGCAGCTCTTGCTGGGCAGCATGTTTGTGTGTTTGTGACTGCATCTTTCTGTCTATAAATAGCTCTGCTACGTGCCCTTTGCTGCGCACTGCAGATTGGTAAGTAACCATTTTTGAAATCAAAAGAACAGACAAGTTGCTTTTATTTTAATTGCACAATAAGTATCTGTTCTTATCTTAAGGGATGCAAATGTGTATCTGTATTATAGTTTTCTCTTGTTCTACATCAGACTCAATCTTCTAGGTTTAAACTTTTTGTTCTCTAATAGTCATGTGGCAAACTGAATTTCAACCCATATCTCTTCTTACCTCTAGCTACCTGTAATCTCTTCCTGTCTCTAGAGAGACTTCTCCATTTCGAGTTCTCTGTAGCCTTTTTACTCTCCTAATGCAAATAATTATATCATTTATTCTGTTTCAATTAAGTGTGCATTAGAGTCATAGTATGGCCAGGGTTGGAAAGGACCTTAAGGATGATCTCATTCCAGCCCCTTGCCATTGGCAGGGACACTTTGCACTATCTCATGTTGCTCCAAGCCTCATCCAACCTGGCCTTGAGCACTTCCAGGGATGAGGCAGCCACAGCTTCTCTGGGCAACCTGTTATAGGGTCTCATCACCCTCACAGGGAAGAATTTCTTCATGTTAGCTAAACCTCAGTTTGAAGTCATTCCCCCTTGTCCTGTCGCTCCAGGCTTTAACCATATTTCTGGGATGGTGTTTGTCCAGGTCCTGGATCTGCCCCTTCTTTGGAGGCTGTTTCAGTTCACTGAAGGAGCAGGGAGCAAAGGGAGGTTACGGTGGTCTGGTGTTCTTTGTGGTTTTTGTTGCTTTGCTCTCCATAACTTTCTTCCCACTTGCTATTTTTTGTCTGTGAATTTCAGCTAATCTTGCCCAGTTCATGTGATTATTGTACTTTGTGGAAGATTGAATTTACAACTAAAAGCATTAGTTGCACTTGTGCTATACTAAGCTATTTTAATATCCAGTGGAAGACACATCATTTCATTTGTTAGAGCATCAGTACTCTTGCTGCTGCCTTTTTGGTTCTTCTTTTCCTGTTAGTGTTCCAGACTTTTTCATTTGTTTATTTCATTGCTGATTTTCTTTAGAAAGATCACAGTTGCTTCCACTTCTCAGTAGCAGAGAGAAAGTAAAATACACCTTTGCCCCTTGACATTGAACTGTAATGGATTTTTCTATTTAGAAAGTAAATTAAGAAAGTGAAAGGAAAGAATAAACACCAGTGCAGAACTGGCTGTGGATGACTGCCTGTTTAAACATAGTTTCCAAGAAAAAGGATTTTGTCGATTCCATAGGTGTGCAAACCAGGATGTTATCTGAATTAAACTGTTTGCTCAGTCAGGGATGTCAATACCTGACTTCAAATGTTATCAGAGAGGCACAAATTAAAGTGCAGAGTGGGAAGAATTTATGATGAATTTCCAGAAGACAAGTTTAATGAGGATCATTTTGTACCCTTGCATGATGACTAGGCACAGTGAGGTAGAGGAGAGTTACTCAAAGCACAGATACTTGTGTTTAAGGGTCTTGGTAGTTTAGGGGGTAGGATTTCAGTCAAGGTCCTGTTGACCTGGGTTTGCTTTTATGTAGTGTAAAACTTCAGGGTGGGGAGGCAGGTAGGAGCCTATTACAAAGCACTTTAGTAAGACTGTACTGGGAGATGTGAACTTTTTCTTCACTGTAACCTAAAGGGTGGTTTTTTTAGGATTAGCCATTATTGACTAGGAGGTAGTAATTTAATAATAAAAAACCAGATGTATTAATACTTTGATTTGCATCTTGTGCTAAAAGAACCTGCATCCTTCAGGGAAGTAGAAAATTGTTCACTAAGAGTCTAGTTAACATCTTACGGTCACTGCTGTTGCAGTCAGAAGAAAAAGAACACCCTAACCCTGCTCCCTGAATAAATTTTACTCATGACTGCAAATACTTTATTGGTATTGTGTTCATATCGTTCGTGTTTACGTTTCGTCTCTTTAGAATTTATTACCTGTTTTCCTCCAAATTCATCTTCATTGACTCATCTCTTTATTATAGGGCATCTCAGAGATGATCATATAAAGTGTCAAATGTGAAGCAAGAAGGAAATAGACCCACCCTAACCCTGCTCCCTGAATAAATTTTACTCATGACTTCAAATACTTTATTGGTATTGTGTTCATATCGTTCATGTTTACGTTTCGTCTCTTTAGAATTTATTACCTGTTTTCCTCCAAATTCATCTTCATTGACTCATCTCTTTATTATAGGGCATCTCAGAGATGATCATATAAAGTATCAAATGTGAAGCAAGAAGGAAATAGACCCTCCTAACTAAAGCTAAAAAGAGCTGTTATGGGCCTGTTGTGTAAGTATGTAATAAGCCACATTGTTCTTGTAAAAATAAAGTGAAAACCACTTTCAAATAAAACGTAATTTAATGTCAGGTTTAAACCAGAAAAATAAATCAGTTATTAAATTTCAGAATTATAGTTTCGTCTTCCTCCCGTGTGCTTCTTGAAAGGCAAATTGCAGCATATTTCCTCCTTAAACAACTGGTGGCTTATTTAGAGTTCAAGTTGTTAGTTAATGATTGTAGACAGAAGTGTCAGAAGTAGATTTTTTACTACACAAAGTTAGTATTTCTGATATTATGTCCAATTGGACAGCCCATGATTTTACTGATGAATTGCATATGGAGTTTAACCTATTTTTGGAGGTGGTCCTATAATCTAATGTGATTCTGCCACTTTGGGCTAGAGCTGGTCCTACTCTATTCCAAAGTTCATTCTTTTTTCCATTCTGCAACTAACTGGCAAATTACATGATCTCTCTCTGCTCTGTTGCCAACTTTCTAAGACGCCAGCTATCTGATTTCTAAGATCCTTTGAGATCTCTGGAAGGCAAAGTTCTGTATTAAGAGTTGAGTGGTGATTTTTACTGCCATTTCTAATGGCAGAGACATCACTGCTTTGATGTATGACTGCACTCATAATTATGACATTTCTGATATCTTTGAAAGAGGATATGCTGAGAACATTCCTTTGTAAGAATTTTTTTGTCTTAGTTCATCTTAAGCATTTGGGAGTAGTCTCATTCTTTCAGAAGAAATTAGGTCAGTACTAAAAGAAGTGATTTGAAATAAATTTGCACAAGATAGCCTTTGTTTTTGCAACCAAATCATTTGAGAGGAATTCTGGGTAGTAACACCATCAAAAATGGGAAATTTCCTTTGGATCAAGAAAATTGGATATCGAGGTTTGCAAGTTGTTTACCTCTGTGGGTAATAACACCAGAACAGTCATTTTCATCCAAAGCAATGATCTCTCTGAACAGGAGGGCTGCCTAGGGCTGCTGTCCCTCCTACTGAGTCGCCAAGCTTGTTTTCTGGTATGCTGACTTCACTTGATGCCTTCATATTGCATGGGCAAGCCCTTTCAAATCTGGATAAATGCTTAGTTTCTCTGTCTTCAGGTCTAACCAGGAAGGGCAAAGATTGCAATGAGTAACATTGAAAGAAAAAATATTTTGACTTTGCTTAAAGGCTTACCACGGAACAAATTTGAAATGGAACTTTTCACCCTCAATCTGAATCTTTGTCCCTCTCTCTATCTGTAACATTTTTGTGTCTGACAATGACAGATGAAACATTGTTATTACAGTGTGTATAAGCAATACTTCGTGTTTCTGAGAGAAGAAACAGCTGAAGAGGTTAAACATATTTACAAAGTAAAGGGGATAAAAATTACTGTTGACAAGTCTATAAGTAACTTGTAAGTATGTATTTTTCTCTACAGGTATATTTGCAAAATAATAGAGAGGCCCCTCATTTCAATCCCTTGGGATTCCTTCCAGCCCCCTAAACACCTTTGTTCTTTGAGAAATAAATGGTTTAGTTTTTTACAGACTTTCATTTCATGGATGGGTTTGGTTTTGATGCAATTTCTTACAACTGTTAAGTATGGGGATTTTTTGTCTCCATGAATAAGCACATTTTTCTTCCGTTTTCCAAGGGGAAAAGACAACACTTCGCCACAGTTTGAAACACTGTGACCCTTTTCTGCCTGTTTCAGTCCAGAAACTTGAACATATTCCAGCCTTCTAGTGAACCTCTTGGCACTAGTTTGCCATTTTGAACTAATATGTATTAATTTAAAGTGTGCAAAAGAGTTCTAACAAGCAAAATGAGGTTAGGCAGCAGTGGTTTGATGCAGTCTTCTGCGGTGGGACACTTGAGCTCTTACCCTGAGTCATCAGAGAAGTTTTGTTTGTTCTAAAAGAATGTACTAGACGTGGAGATAATTTCTGTTTAATGTTGAATTTGCTGCTGAAACCATTTTAAAAAGTTGTATACTATCAGGTTAGCATAAAGCTTTAATCTCTTTAGAGAATGTCTTCTTACCTAAGTTGGAAACAGCTCCCTCCAGGATCAGTAATCCTATTTATTTGCTCTTTTGCATAAACGAATGCCCAATGATACATTGGGTACTTACATTCGAGAGCTTTTCTTGCCAGTACTTGGAGTTGTTGTTTGTGAAATCACCATGGCATTTTAAAAATCACTGTTTTACCACCAAGTTGACTTTAAAATGTCTAACAAAATTGGAATGACATACATTTTCAAGTCAGTTACTTCATCTTATCATCCTATTTCAATAATGTTTTAAAGATCCATGTGACTGCAGTCATAACTTCATCTAAACTTAGCCTGATGTTATGGAGTTGCTTCAGATGTTCTTTGTATAATGCTAATTCTCCACTGTAGACCTTAAATTTGTAAAGGTGAGTGTTTACTTACAAGGAAGTTAGTTGAATAGATTTTTTTTTTTTTAATAAAGACAACAGCATTAATCCTTCAGCATTACAGGTAGTGAAAAGCTGTTGCATCCATGGAAAGTGGCTAGCTGTTAATATGAGAAGGTGAGAAAAACACGTGGGTGAAAGACAGAAGTTCACAAATCTTCCTTTCAGCTTCTAGGAACTTAAAAAACAATGTGTTGGGTGATTGGGTTGTTCATTGTCCATTACTGGCTATGGTAATTACAATATTGGAATATCTCCAAAATACTTTTTGAGGGGAGAGGGGTTTTGATGGGGAAGAGAGATGTAGGTCTTAGAAAATAGAGGTTTGCACACCGTTGTGTGCATCCCTTTGCCTGTGTCTCAGATGGAGAAGTGGGTGCACAAAGAGTTAACTGATTTAATGCTTTGCCCAGGAGCGCAAAGCATTCTCCTCAAAAAACATAGAAGACCGAAGCGCTATGTATCTTAATATCTTGGATTTTATTGAAAGCTTTTAATGATTAACAGCTGTTGATAGAGTCGAAGTTTCAGGTGAGGCAAAAGGAACAGCCAGATGTTCAGCTGAGCAGCGCTGCGGGTGCCGTGAACGGGCGGGCGGCTGCCAGGTGCTCTGTGGAAAAGCAAATTAATCATGGTTTCAGCTCTGCCTCTAGCCGGACCTGGCGGCACCGTGACTCGGGCCTGCCCGTCTACAGCCCTGGGGTTACCTTTGCCAACAGACTCAGGAAGGCACTGTAAAACAAACACCGCAGCCGGTCCGGGGGAGAGGAGCGCTCCCCGCGCTCCGGGGGCGAGGAGCGCTCCCCGCGCTCCGGGGGCAGGACAGGGGCCGGGCAGGACAGGGCTGAGCCTCCCGCCCTTCCACACCGGGCCTTCCCTCCGCTGGGCCGCCCCGTCCGTCTGTCCATCTGTCCGACCCTCGGCGGGGCCGCAGCCCCGCGCCCGCCTATGGGGCTTCTCCTCGGGGCCGCGCCGAGGCGTGGGCCCCTCAGAGGCCCAGGGCATCCTCTCCCGCTGTCCTCAAGGCGTCGTCCCAGACTCGCCCACGGAAGGCAGCAGGTGCTGGCCAGAGTCTCGGCGGCTCCCCCTCAGAGCCCCCGGCCGTACAGGGCCTTGTGGCGCAGGTACTCCTCGAGGCACTGGATGGCCGCATCGTCCACCTCGGGGTCGAACTTGTTGGCCAAGAGATGGTGCTGCTGCAGCATCCAGGGCACGTCGCCCACCCCATAGATGCAGATGGCGCGCTGGTGGCGGCCGGTGCAGGGCGGGTAGGGCGCGCCCTTGCTGATGTCCCCCTCCAGGTACTCCCACTTGACCAGGCGGGGAACGGCGTTCATGTCTGAGAGCTGGAACTTGTCGTTCGGAGGCGTGCTCCCCGGCACGCCCGGCATGCGGTTTAGAGTGGCCCAGACGTGCTCATCAGGGCTGTAGCTGTCCTTGGACCACTCGAGGAACTTCCGTGCCGTGGGGTTCTTGAAGATATACTGCACGAAGTCCCGTGTGACTGCGTTGTACGCGCTGCCCGTGAACATGGGGTAGCCGTGGGGTGGCGGCAGTTTCTTCTGGTCAGTGCGAGAGATGCTCTTCCCCACCTCGTGGTGGTACTGCCAGCGCTGCTGCTTGGCTGCTGAGGGCCTCTCCGACTCCACGTTGTTGTGGCCCTGCAGCAGCTGCAGCGTCCGGACTATCTCGGCGTTGGTCTTGATGGGGAAGTCGGTGCCGCAGGTGTTGATGAGGTAGCGCCATGGCACCGGGCTCTGCAGCAGGTCTTGCATGCAGTTGAGGTCGGCCTGCAGCCGGGACCAGGTGGCATAGACTACGCTTTCCAGGCGGCTGGCCACGAAGACGTTGGGGAAGCAGGCAGCAATGGCCCGCACGGCCTCCTGGAAGGCGGCCGGAGATTTGCTGTCCATATGGACACAGTAGACATTCTGGGGGGCGTAGACGGACCGCAGGAGCCGCTCAAACATGTCGATTTTGTGGTGGATGACCATGGAGTAGGCGATGGGGAACTCCTCCTCCTCCTGACTGAGCGGGAACTCAATGTAGCGCCGGGTCTCCTTGAAGGCTCTGCAGTCCCTCGTAATGTTCAGGTACTCGCCGGGCGTCGGTGAAGCCTTTCTGTTCGCCGCTTCCAGGTTGTTGATCTGCGCCTCCCGGATGGCTGTCTCGTCCCCGCGGACGACCCCCGAGCAGTTGATGCTGCTGCTGGGGGAGAGCTCCAGCGCCCGGTAGAGGCGGGAGCGGTCGGCGGGGTCGGGGCGGGCGGTGCCGCGCAGCGCCAGGGCGGCGGCGAGCAGCGCCAGCGGCCCGAGCAGCAGCATCACCCAGCGCCGCCGGGCCGCCGCGCCCCGCTCCCACCACTGCATCCCCGCCGGGGGTCTGCCCTCGCCTCCTGGCCGCGCTGCCTTGGGCGAGCCCGAGCCGCTGCCGCACGGAGCAGCCCGCCAGCTGGGCACCTGCTGCCTCTGGGAGGTGGGGAGGCAGTGCCCGGGCGATCCCGGTGTGACCGCAGGTGAACAACAGTCCCCTCCCTCCCCGTGGCGTGGCTCTGTTTGGTTTTATCAACACTGGGGGTGGTTCTCTATCTTTTGTGTCTGTTTAAAAGATGATATTTCTCTTACCCCTGTCCAGCACGTAAAGCAAGGAAAAGTCCTCTAGAATTGGACTATGTAATGCACTTTTTGGGAAGATTTTACTAGATTACTTTGGCGTCTAACCTGCTTTTCCAGTGTTCTGATTGATAGGGAAGATGTGTGCTAATGTCTTTACGAAAAATTCGATGGCTGAATGTGTGGGTGTTAACCTTAATATCTCTACTAACTTCAAGCAGCAGGTTTGTTACAGAGCCCAGCCGGTTTGACTCCTGAAACAGACGAGGGTCTGCGCAAGCCTGAACTTCTGAACTTTGGGGTAAAATGAGAAGCTCAAGGAGGATATGTGGTAGGCGGTTCGGGAAGGCTGTACCTTCCTAGTAACTCACCCAACGGGGAAAGGAGGAGGGCAATATGTGGCCGGGAGTTTAGGCTAAAAGGAGGCTGCATTCTCTAAAACCGAGAGAGAGAAAGCCCCGCGGGCGTACGCTCCAGTGCACTCTTTCCCTTTATTCAAGTAAAGTTGCAGGACTCCTCTGTCTCCTTTGCGGACACTGGCTTTACATAGCGTGATTTTCTATGCGTGATCTTCTATGCGTGATCATTCCAATTCATAGGTTACGGAATAGTAGCAATAGTCTAGACAGTCAATTTCAACAAGCTTCTTGCTCTCTTTGAGTACTTTGAGCTTTGGTGAAGGATTACTGCAAAAGGTAACTGGGCAAAGTCGAATCTCTGCTTTTATAGGGGAAGCAGAGGGTGAAGGTAGCGGCTATGGTTATAAATGATTTGCCACAAAGCGTCTGCTTTAAAGGAGGAAGTGAGAGAATATTTGCACCGACACGCTGGCCGAAGCAGTGTCACATAAAAGAAAGAGATCGGTAACGGCAAGTGACAAAACACTCCTTGTGCTGTGATGAACAAAATAAAACCCCCTAAGCTTTGCAGTTATCCTGAACTACTTCGTGGTTTGAACCAAACATAGTATGTAGTACCGTGTTTATAAAAAGGACCAGTTTCAACTGTTTCAATGATGAGTCAAAATTTCTAAGATGGGTTTTTTTGAGATGGAAGGCATACTTTTTTTCTTTCTCCAGATGGTTAAAGAATCTGCACAGAATCACAGAATCTGCAGCTGGACTGAGGACAGTTCTGAGTGCAGTTCTGCACAGGTTCTAGAAAAAAGCAGCAGTTACTTCTCCAATTTCAAAACTGAGATTATTTGTTAAATTAGTAAATTTAACCAAGTCAGTAAATAATTGTCTTAGACATCAGTGGCTCAGAAATTTTAATGGGCATTATGAAAAGAAATTATGTGATATACAGAGTATTTCCTACATGCACAATGCCAGTTTGCCTGTGCTGAATACCAAAGTGGATATACCTGGGAGAAATATGGGGAAAAAAGGCTTGAAGAATGTAATTAAATGCACTTAAATTATTTTGGATTAATTTGTCAACATTCTGTAAATTTAGTTGCAGATTCACCAATATGAACTTGGTCAGTACAAGAAACTCAATATTTTTGAAGGTTTCTAATTTTGTAGCTTCATCATTTGCTTTGTGGTGCACAGCTCGTTAGTTATAAGTGCTTACCTGAAATAAAAAAAAAAAACAGCAAACCCAAGCAACCTGAAGTGTTTATACCTCTACTTTCAGGGTAAAATTTTAAAACTTTCTCATCTGGAAAGTATGAAATGTAAATAACCAGGCAAACACTTAGCTGAAAATCTGAAAAATAAAATGAATTAAATTGAACATAATTTTTGCAAAGCTGCTTTTTTTTTCTCATGAAATAAATGTTAGCCTATGCAAAATAATGTTTTGTTTGTAAAGTCCAAGACTTGAGGAATTGTTTTCATACTAAATAGAGCTTAAAACCTGTTAACATTTATAGTCTTATGTGTAATTGTAACCTCCTACAACTTAAAATTAAGATCTGGGCTCAAATCTTTGGCATTCCCATAAATGATGATATGTGTAACTGAATACAACAATGACTCTGCTCACAAGTGAGTGATGTAAATCAACTGTCCTACAATCAGTATATGATACACAATCCAAGCACTGCCTACAGGGTAACCAGCAGCCACATGATTGCTTGCAGAGATAAATAGTCTGGAGATATGACAGCAAATGGCAATATAAGAGGAGAATGGCTAGTCATATTTAGATAATAATCTTGCAGAAGACTATCTATGAAGGGTTACACAATGTGTAAGATTCTTGTGATTATGCTTTTTGCAGAAACATACAACAGGCTGTGAAAAGTTGTTTTGTATTTGAAAGGCAAATGAATGGCAGAGGGAGGAGTTCAAGTGTTTTGCAGATGAACAATCCCTGTACTGTCATAGGACAAACTGGTGTTGCAATTAATTTCCAGAATTCCCCTGTTGATCTCCAAGTCTGAAGAATTTTCATCAGTGTGACAAATTTCGGTTAAATAATTTTGGTAAGTCTAGGTGCCATGTCTCTCTAGTGCCTTTTTGTACCTGTTTCCATTTCAGTAAGCCATATCAAGTCAGGAGTTCCTGCTGTCTTAGCTTTCCTGTTAAGGGATAAAAAGAATCTTCACAAGTTAACCTGCTATCTACTTTCCCAATTGCACAATTTCTAGGTTATGGTTCAGATAAATGCATTTTATCTGAAAATAAAATGGGGAGCAGAGAAAAAAAAATCTATTCTGCTTGCTTCTCCAAGGGAAAAAAACAAATTGTGATTGCTTGCTGATGTTGTCAGACCTGGTGAAGCACCTGGTGGAAATTTACACTGATGGCAAGGGCCATAATCTCACCAGGTTCACCTGTACACAGTTAGCTTGTGAAAGCAACTTTTAAAAACAAGAAAAAAGAGAACTCATGTGGAGGGATTAGCCTATAGTGATTGCTAAAATCTGTAAGGAATAGACTTTTGTATATAGATACACTGTAATAGATACAGTGTCAGCTTTTTTTAACATGACTTTTAAGAAATATGTGGAAGTAGTAAGTTTTGTGAACTTAGTTGAAGAGACGTCTGAGACCAGGCTTGTATGTGCTACAAAAAAATTGAGTGTGTCATACTCAATTGATTGGGGGGGTGCTAAGAATTTTGGTTTTAGCTTCTTGGTTAAAAATTTTTTAAGTGTCAAGTGTTTTGGTTGGTATTTTTTTTGTTTTGGTTGGTTTGTTTGCGGCCTTCCTTCCTTCCTTCCGGTAACTTTGAAGGATTCTACCTGGAAGCTATAATACCACTTTTAAGCTATCAGTTCATTGTTGCCTGTATCATTCTGCTGCTTTTCTGTATTTCTCAGTTTTCAGAAGAGAGCCCTGTTTCCTGCTCATTCATTCAGAGCCATGGTATGCATTGTGATGTGTTGGCTTAACTGCTTTGCAGGCATTACTAGCTCACAGCTAAGTTCTGTGTTATCTAGAATGTTTGTGTCTACAGGAGGAATTTTGTATTAACAGCACAATGACTGTTATTTGACCATTGTGTCTCATAGCTGTTTGGTTTTCATGTGTCATCTAGATAGTGAAGCCTTAACTTGGCAGAAGTATATGCATGAGGCATAATTCTAATCAGAAACCAGTGCATTTGCCTTTGTGAACTCTTCCAGGGAGGGTCCTGTCTTAGGCTACATGATATACAGGGTAGCCTCCAGGATATCTGTTCCACAGTGGCTCCTCTTGGCAGATTCCCTTTAGGCACACCAGCTACCCCACCCTTCCACCCACCTGCACTGACCTTAGTCTGCAAGATTGGCTCAGCTTTTTTATGTCTGACATGACTTCAGGTCTCTTACCACAGAGACCCCTCTGTCTCCTTACAAAATTATTGCCATGTTAACCCAGTATAAGAACTTCTTAGACTAATGGCAGGGAGAGAGTGAGGTAGGTGGTAAGGTTGTGATATCAATAAGGAAATAGTTGAACAGGATTTCTTTCTTGCTTTTATCTTTCCCTTATTCATACTCTCCCACCCTCATGTGGCTACATATTTGCATAGAAAGGCTAATGGCTCTAGTCTTCCCTGTGTCCACTACTGTGTTTTACAGCTGTAAGATCATGGAATTATAGAACAGGCTATAGGGATCTCACACGATCATCTGGCCCAAAGGCTCATGGGAAAGGGAGCACAAATAAAATTATAAACACCTTGTCCAATTGCACCTTGAAAGCCTCCAGTGATTCCTCCCATATTTGAAAGCATGCAGTGGTACTGCAAGTTGTGTAATATTTATAGACTCTACATGGAACGAGACAGAATTTGAAACTTGAATACAGAAATGACCTATTTTGCCAAGGAAAGTGTGTAGAATCAGAATACACTGGGTTGAAAGGGACCCATCAGGATCATCGAGTTCAACTCCTGGCCCTGCACAGGACACCCCAAGAGTCACACCATGAGAGCATTGTCCGAACATTTATTGAGCTCTGTCAGGCTGCTGCTGTGACCATTGTCCTGGGGAGCCTGTTCCAATGCCAAAACACCCTCTGCATGAAAAACATGGGGTTTTGCTTCATTCTGTTTCAATGACTACTGCTGAAAGTGAGGAATCTGGATTGCCACTTGAGGAGCCCTTGTCACTGACTGTTTTGTGGTATAGGTAATGTGTCAGAGATGTGTAGATGAATATGCAGGTTTATAGGTAAACAGGTAAACCTAAACCCGTGGTGAAGCAGCTTGCTGCCTCTCTCCAGAGTTATTTGGATTAGTTATGTGAGAAATACCCAACCCTGGATGAGGCCTGTAAGATTATTTTGTAGGCCCAAACCTAAAAATACTTAGGGCTGGCTCTGATCTCCCTTTAATTTTTTTTGGTTATGTAATAAAGTATTATTAAGCAAAATTTAGTGATACTCTCACTGACTGCTATTTAAGCAAAATTATTCCTAGGTATACTTTGTACATAATTTGCTGACAAATGCATCTCTTGCAGCAAGATACAGTATCCTGTTGTGAACCACTGTATTCCACTTTTTTCATTTGTGTTCACCAGGAAAGTTCATAAGGAATGTTCTTGTTTGTGTCAAGTAGTAATAGCTCCTTTCAAAAGAACTGTTCTTTTTAAAATCAATATTTCTTTTGAGCTATGACAGAAATTGAGAAGAAATTACATTTCCATCTTCTTGGCTGTTTAGATATTTTTATTTTTTTACTTTCTCTGCTGGTATTGTGATACTTATCTATAAAGCATAGGATTGTATTTGGCTTATAGTTTTGAGATTTATAGTTTTAAAATTACTGACAAACATTTGGAAAACTACATGATAGCTTTCTCATTATGTATCTTCAGAGACCGTAAGTTCAGTGTTCTTTTTATATGGAGTATTTGGCTCATACTCCAGAGTGGGAAAGTGAACAAAGCAAAGATGGGAAGTGAACAAGGAAGTATTGAGGTTTCAAAATAAATAAACCTTATTCAAACATAAGTATATTGTATATGTACACTTTATCTGTAAAACTTTAATATGATGAACATGGTCTTGTGCAGGTTCTGCTTTTTGAAATTGAAAACTGTCTGATTTTAGACTTTAGCTTCGGTTTGCTTCCATTTAATTTCAACTGAATTATGTGTCACAGTCCTGTACTGTCTAACAGTTCAAGCTGTATCTTTACAAATTGCTGAGATTGCATCCCCACTAGCAGAGTCTTGTGTCAGTTTGATGACAAGTTAGAGGTCGAGTTCATCTTTAAAGAAACTGTTGGATGTTAATTTTCCTTTCAGAGCTCTACTTCATTGCTGGTTTGTGACAAATGGTTTGAAAGCACTATATGCAGTACCTCTGAACCTGATCCAGAAAGGACATGAAAAGGCAGCAGTAAAAATCAGTAAGTAAAATATCAAACCACAATTTTTGTAGCATGCATACCAGTTCCTATTACTTAACTGAGCAGTGCCTGATGCTATTCACCTTACAGTTGCAACTCGTTGCTCTGCTCTTTCTGGACCTCTGGTGCACTTTTACTGAAGTCAGGGGATTTCTGCTTTTGTCCAAGGCAAAATTGCCAGACTGAAGAGAATAAGTGAATATGACTTATAAGAAAGCCGAAGCAGACAATCATAATAGACATATAGTCTATAGGATAGTATTGGTTACTTGAAATTTTACACAACAGCTGAACACTGCCTATAAGGTATGATGAGTTTCCTCAATTACATTTTGTATAATAAAGCAAAATAGGGGGATAAGGCATTACTCACCTTATACAGGTTGCTGAAGAGACAGACAAATAAATAGGATGATGCTGGTAAGGATGGTTAAAGGAATTTCCTTTAAGCCACTCTTAAAACTGGCACTGCTTCTGACTGTGGTGCCCAACTCTGTAAACTGGACTGTGTCCTGGGGGAAGGAAACTTGTTTTTTTCTTGAAGGATGTAATACAAAGAAAACACAGTGATACTGGGGATCATAAATACATTAGCTCATGCTGCATTGTTTCTACAAAAAGATTGCATTATACATCACGGGAAATATAAAAAAAACAGAAAACAAAACTCTTTTAGATAGATGATAGTGGAGTTCAGGGCTACAGGAATAAAAAAAAAAAAAAAAAACAAAAAGAAGGGATTTAATTTTGTACATTTCCCACAATGAAAACTCCATTATAACTATACTATTGAAGAGATTGTTTCTTAAGAGATAAGGGACTTCCTGAAATAGACACAAATGTTACTGAGAAAGGTTTTTATCTTTTAACCTTAAAAGCATGTTAGTTTTATTTCTTGCCTTTTTTCCAGATGTCTAAATAGTATTCTAAACTTCAGGTGTTTCTGTTCTGTGGTAGAACACAGTTTATCAGTTTATCAGTGTTCCGTGCAGTTCGATTTGGTCACAAGTAGAGTCTGCCATGATACACAGATAGATGCACAGAGTGAGGGCTGACACAGAGATCATGTCCAAAGCCTCTGGCTAATGGAGACTGTTGCTTTCATGTCTCTGTGGCTGCTCAGAAACATCTGAATGTGTTTAGCCCTACAGCTGGTCTGGTTGCCCTTGAATGTCTCACAGCTGGCTAAGAATACTTTGGGCTAGGACTTTATCCAGTTGCTGAATAGGTGTTGCTGACTTCAGTAAATTTTCCTTCAGTGCTTGAAGGATTCACACAGAGTACTCCTTACCTTCACACTCATAGAGTACATTATAAGGGAAGCCACACAAGGAATCGATGGGGGAAAGGTGATTGTCACTCTAGAACTGCTGTGGGCTATTCAGTTCTGTCTGAGGTTCCTGAAGTGTGCTGCCCTTGTTCTGGCTGCAATTCTGCAAAGAAACCCTAGTATTTCAGTGAAAGTCAATATGAAATTATTTTGTAGGGGAAAATGCAGTTGTAGGGAGTGTAGTACCATTTTTTCCTTATTTCAGGTGATCTATTTGCTTCATACTTTTTACCCTTTAAAATTCTCTTATACACTTGACACTTCTGCTTCCTTACACAAAGCTAGAAGAAACATTAGCTGCACTTAGGTCAGAGAAAATCCTTAAGGTTTTTACTGCTTATTGTTTCATTCTTTCTATGCTTATAACACATCTCCACAGCTTGTCTCTCTGTGGATGTTTTCACACTGCTGTAAACTACCTCCATGGAAAAAGTTAGCAATAGCAAGAGAAGCTTTCTGTACAGCAGGTATACTGAGGTCTAGAACCACTGAGGTATTTAAGCATCCCACCTAAAAGTAATAAATGCCTTAGTATGTGGCCATGTATTCTGGAGCAGTTCTGTGCAAGTAGTGCTGATGCAGCAGACAGCAATTGTATCTTTCTTTTGGCACCTATTATGTGCTGGTGTGTCCTGCCCCTGCAGAGGGGGCCAAGGAAGGAGCTGGTTTTTGAGGAGCATTTACTGTCCAAAGACTGAAATATTGATTTGGCTGACTAAAGGTCATGCTCCTCACTGTGTGCAAATGAGCATGACTGAACTTATCTTTGTGAACAAAGCCAGTTACGGTAGTGCTAGATATCATTAAATCAAAGATTGGCATATGTATTTCTACTTACTATTCTTACTAAAAAAAATACAACACAAAAAATCCCCAAAACAAACCAGAAAACCCAATAACTTCTAACCTTCTGACATGCATTTTCTGCCTATAAAATAATGCCATTCTCCATGGTTTTGGTACTTGTTTTAGGCCTATAGTGCACTTTGCAGGAGTAACAAAATGTAGGTCTATGGTAAAATTACAAATTCAACAACCTTAATTACAAATTCAACAGTGGGAAGCAGAGTAGTAATTTTTTCTTAAAAAGATATGGCACTGGCATGCCCCTCTCTTCATGTTATTTTCAGTTCTAGATTTGGATGAATTTTTTTTTCTACTTCTGTGTTCAGCAGTGAGGGTGTTAGAAGTCCAACAGTGGCTTATACAACAGTGGCAATAAATCTGAGTGGAGATATGTGAATTGAAGTACTCTTTCTCACTGAAATCAGATGGAGAGGAAGAAGAGAAGTGAGTTTGTGTTTCACTTCAAACAGGGATAATTTCATAGTTTTTACCTGAACCTCTGAGCTCAAGTTTGCTCTGACATTAGCTAAAAATGTGCAGTGTCTTAACTTCTCTTGTTGGAATAGTCCATATACCTGAATGAGAGAGTTTTAGTGATTTGCTGGTCTTTAGATTACTTCAATATTGCCTAATGCAGCAATAAATAGCTGTTCCCTGGATATTTCATATACCTTTTAAAAGCAATTTTGCTGTTGTCATGAGTAGCTATTAATCACATCATCTCTGGACTGTTGGCAGTTGACAGTCATAGAGCCAATATCTTTGTGGTTATGAAATAAAAATAACTATTTGAATATTTGCATCTCTAGTTATTAGGCAGCTTGCAGAAGACTGACGTGGTACTATAAAATATATTTTCAGTAAAAAAATGACTCAGACCATTTTTCTTAGTCACAACCAAAATGAAGTTTTGCAGGTTGTTTCAGAAAAAAACGACTGGAATTGTAACTAAAACCATACCAGACTCCTGAGTTGTATATGTAAAAAAGGTTAGGCTAGAAAGATTTTGCCACATGCCAGTGCATAAAAAATTAGAATGCTTGCAAAATGTGTATTTGACTAATTGTGGAACAGTTATTGGACAATAAAGGCTGGGTTCAACCCAGCTGGTAAGTTGGAATTGTTCTTCCCTCCCCTCTTCCCCAGGTAGACTTACAAAAAACAAAGCTAAAAAAGAACGCCAACAAAACTACCACCCTTTGCAAGGATATATTTCAGCAAACAATAGATTACATACTGAAACAAGGTGTTCTTTAAAAGCACTAATGTTCCTTTATTTCAGGAAGGTTATGGTTCATGATCTCCTGGAAACTACTTGGAAATAATACAGCAAAAAGGGCTACACTGTTCCACATTTAAAATGGTGAGATCCCAGCACTGATGTGTAAATCCTGACTGATACTGTGGCAGGATGCCCTGTGCTGTGCCAGTGTGGAACAGAGTTCCTAGAATACATGGCATTGTCCACCTGGTCCACAAGGTGTTAGCCACCATTGCTAAAGCTAATGAACAGGAGGAAATGCAGAGTATCAGTAATCAATAGCTTGGTGGTTTGTTGTTTCCTTTTCAAAAATATCTATTTATATTTTTTCTTATAAGAGTGTTAGTGTAACTGGAACCATAAATCTGACTAGCAATATGGCCGTGTCTTTTTACTGCTGAGGCTTGCTGGGCACATACATATTCACTAGTGTGAATATTTAACTTGGGTCAGGAAATGTGGTGTTTCTGGTTGTGTTCATTGGAATAAAAAATACTTATCACAGACTAAACTCTCTTTGCCAAAACAAGAGGGAAAACCTTCACACACAGGAGGATGTGAGCTACAGTCTTTCTATCTGGGTAGTTTTGCCATTATTTTGTCTTCTGTGTAAAGTATGTTGAATTATGGTTGGCTCTAACAGGAGCCAAAGTGACACAGATTTTACCAGGCAGTGAGACCTGACTTTCCTGCTTTTGAAGCACCAGAAGTGACCAAATGTAATGGTGAAGGAAATGCTTGCCAATAAGAGATAAAAATGCAAAAAACCCACATGCTGGGTTCAGAAAAGGTTTTATGTGCCTGAATGAAAAGGTTTTATCATGGTGCATCCCTCAAGGCCTTAAGGAATTATATGCTTTTGATATGTGTGTTCTCACCTCAGATTGGTAGAGAACAATAGGTGATGTTGATGCTCTTTCTCATGATGCTCATGATTACCATATTGATATTGTTTTTAAAGTTATGAATACTGGGTGGCTGTGAGGGAAGATGGCTGGGCTGTGTGCACAGTGTCACACATGAGCATGGTAGGAAATGTTTCGTTTTTGTAGCTTTGAATTTGTCACCTGCTAATGACACTGGACAACCTTGTGTACTTTCATAGAGGAGATAGTGGTTGATCTCTAGGTGAGCAGCAATTAGGAAAATTTGCAGCTATGACTGCAGAAAAATCCTAAAAGAGTCTGAGCAATCTGAAACAAACAACTGAGTTTCTGAGAAGGGAATATACTGAAAAGAGCTTTTACCACTGGAATTGATAATGGAGTTTTCATGAGCTAACAGCTGAATGAGTACTGTAAGAAAAAAGATCAGAAAGGCTCCATGTTCTCTTCTTTAACTTCATTCTATCAATTAATAGCCTGAGGCACGAGGTTTTTCATTGGATATTAGTGACTCTTGTCTTTTGAAGGAACAGGCAAAGATATCAAGAATGCAGTGTTGGAATTCAGGGATTAGACCTAAATTTAGAGGAGAGGCATTAACTAGAGAAGAAGAGACATGAGAGGAAGGCAATAGTGCTGCATGTGGAGAGCTGGGCAGATATTAGTTGTCTAGTTCCAACTCCCTATGGTAGGGGGGTTAGAACTGGATGATCTTTAAGGACCTTTGAACCCAAAGCATTCTGTGGTTCTATTACCTCCATAACAGGTGTGGTGAGCTGAAAACTGGGTTAGAAAAATTCTTGTTTGAAACAAGGTACTAAAAACCCAGAACAAATGCTAAATACTTGATAGTCTATTGAGTTTTCTAAGTAAGACTGAACAAAAGATTATCTTTTCTAGGATGATGGTCCGTTTTTCTTTCCTTCCTCCATAAGAGGATTGGTGTAAATTGCTTGTCCAACATTTTGGTTTCCAGCTGTGTTTGGAGCTTCCATTAATGATTAATTTGGGTTTATCTTCAGGCCATCAATTTTGTTCACTAATATTTTGTGCGTGCTTAAAACTGCCAGTGTGGTCAAAAGCCTTCTAGATGGAGTGCCAAGTTACAACTGCAGATGTAAATAATACCTGCAAAGTGCACAAGTACCACTTTGCAGCTCCATCATTTTTAGTGCAAGGTGAGTGAAGCTGAAGGGAGGATATAAGTCTTCAGGAAAACAAAAAAACAACTGAAAAACAACCAAACCCGGGCAACTCTTTGTTTTTCAAATCATCTCAAAAGGAACACTTGAAGCATGTCATACTTGAAAAAAGCAATTTCTCTGTATTTCAGAGTAATCTCAGCATTGTTTGCTTTTCTTTTCAACTTCAGAATCCATGAAAAATTGGCAGAGTGCAGTGCTGGACTCTGCAACCCTCAACATCAACTGAATGGCCTAATAGTGAGACTAAATTAGACAAGCACGTGAAGTA
>VZTT01014908.1:13090-39498 GCA_013400855.1 Buphagus erythrorhynchus | reverse complement strand
AAAAAAACCCAAAACAATCATAGCTTGGATGAACAGAAATCCACCCATTTAAATGAATAAAATTTAATTGTAATCTAATCCATGTTGGGAGTTTGGAACCACGATGTTATAGATGATACAGGAATTATTATAACAGTTAGTTTATTTGGAAGAAATGCATGTTCTTAGATACAGGAATTATTATAACAGTTAGTTTATTTGGAAGAAATGCATGTTCTTAGATATTATTTCCATAATTTATAGGAAGTGTATTTTATAAAGCCTCATTTTTTTTGTTATCAAAAGGCTTAAATTGGTGAAAGTATCAATCTACTCTTTCAATTTGAATTTTTAAAGCATTAGATATACACCAGGGCACACAAGGGTTTTCTGTAGGCAAGTATAGGTGGCTTTATTTTTCTCCCTCATTTTTTTCAGGTTGTTCATGAAATCAGAAATTACCCTTACCCTCAGCTTCAGCTGCTTGCTCTTCAAGGACTGAACCCAAGCAGGCACACATCCGCAGTGCGGGAGAGCTATGAAGTACGTATCTGGAGACTGGAATTATTAAGTTTTAAAGTGCTGTGAGTTTATGCGAGCCCTGGTATAAAGTTATAAGACTGTTTTGTGGCGTGCCAATTGCAGTGAGCCTTTCATCAATTTTAGTGATGACTGGGAAGTGATAGGGTTAAGTTTGGTAAAAGATGGTTTACTCCAAAGTGCCTGGGTCTTGCTTGGGTTGGCTCTAGCTCCTTTCATGCCTGTGAACAAAGTACTCCAGATCTATAGGGTTTTGTTTCCCAGCCTGTCAGATGAAGCTCAAATCCCACCCTAATATGTGAAATATTGGATATCCAGCTCTTTGCCTCGAGCTCTTAGTTATTATCCCAAGTGCCAGGGATCAGATCCATCATCACAGCATGGCTGATTTGGGTTTGATGGACATGTCCACTGAGGAGAGGACAGGAGGGAACCTCGGTTGCCACCAGGTATGGTTGTGTGGGGGGACCTGGTGCCTTGGGAACAGTGGGAATGGTGCTTTCCTGATGTTCCTGTGCCGCAGGAGCTGCTGCAGCTGGAGGACAGGCTGGGCAGCGTGAGCCGGGGCGCCGTCCAGAACACCATCGAGAGATTCACCTTCCCCCACAAGTACAAGAAGGTGAGTGCCCCAAAACACAGCACGACTGCCAGCCCCTCTCAGTTGGCCAAGGGCTGCAGAGCAGGCAGAAGGAAGGACTTCGGTGGGTCACAATCCTCAGGGTTGCCAAGCTGGCACCATCAACCAGACCATTCCCCGAGGAGGGGGAGGAGTGTAAAACCCAGCAGTGGTGCTTGAACATCTTGCGGGGCTCCCGGGGCAGGAGCGGTGGCGTAGCTCAGCTGCCTGTTTCTCACTTCTAGGCTAGGAAGCTGCGGGCCAAATTTTCAAAAGGGTCTCAACCTTCTCCCACCCAGCGGGTGCAATTTCCCCCCTGTCTGCACCTGGTAAGAAAGTGCACACCACCAAGGGGGCTTCGTGCATGCAAACCCGCCCCGTTCTGCATGCAAGCGGCGCCCGCCGTGAGGGCTCCACGGCCTGGGGGACCTCGTCCTTCCCCAGCTTCCTGCCCATGAGGAAATGGGTGGCACATTTTTTGGGTTGTGCTAAGTAGAAATTGGGAAGAGTGCTTGTCTGGGTAGCAATTTCTTGTGTTGGTCACTCCTGGCTGGAGGGTAGGGATGTTGCATCACCCAGGTTGGAAGTGAGGTAATTCCTGCTGCGCTTGTCTCTTGTCACATCTCCAGTGAACCCAGGAAAAGGATATGAATAGGAATGGATGTGTGGGGAAAGAGAAAAAGGGGAAGCTGACAGGCCAAGCACTGCCCTGTGGTGCAGCATGGGGCTGGGCCAGTGGCCAAGCTGGCATGAGCACAGTGGTTGCCCTTCCTGGCAGTGGTGGCACCATGAGCTTTGCGGTCTCCCCAAGAAGAAACCTCCAGCAAAGGAGTCCATGGGGCCATCCCTACTGCAAGGAGGTGGTGGAGGGCTGTATTAGGGCAGCAGAGGACAGGCTGCTCCTTGGGGTACTGCCACCAGCCTCACTGCCACCAGCCCCAGGAGGAGACATGCCAACCTGCAGCATTTTGGTGGCACACTCATCTTGCTGTCTGTTCTGGCTGGGCTGACTTCCCTGACCTGGAGGATCTGGCTGATAGATGGAGATCTAATTATTTACATTCTTGCAACTACCCAGGCTTGGTAGAGCAGTAGAAAGGCAAGGTCTAACCAAATGATGTCTTTAACCTTGCTGCAGAGAAGACCGCAGGAAGGCAAAGCTGAGCAAGACGATGGCGAGGAGTCAGATACCGACGAGAAATGTACAATCTGTCTGTCCATGCTTGAAGATGGAGAGGACGTCAGGTGAGATCCTTCCATCCCCTCCTCTGCCTCTCGATGCCATCTGAGTTGTGTTATTTGGATTAATGCAGCTGTTCACTGGTGGGGTTGTCTCTGTTCTTGTCCTGAGAAACTCACCTGGGCTGTTGCATGGTCTGGGAACCCCAGTGCTTTGCAGATGGATATTGGTATAGCCCATAGGCAGGAGGAGCCCTGCAGCAACAGGGGGTCAAGGTTTTATAGCTTTTACTGGGTTTGGATCATCTGCTTCCAGATTGTGCCAGCTGGCCAGGTGGCAAAGTGTCAGAGAAGGGTAGGTCAGATTGAACTCTGACAACCATCTGGAGCTTGGGGTCATCAACATCTGAGCCTGACAGATGACCAAAGTATGATAAAAAGCAGTGTTAGTGTGAAGTCCAGGAGAGTTGGGCTTGTGCCCAAGGCACAGCTGCTTTATTGTAGAGTAAGTAGGATTACTCTGCCCACATGGTCACAGAGAACCATCTCCAGCCAACAGAACTCCAGTTGTCTGTAACAGACATCCCAGGCTGTTGACTGGGTCAAATCTCAGCTTGTGGGATTTGTGAGCTTGTGAGAGAAGGATGGAGATAGGAAATTGCAAGGGGCTGAGCTCTCATTGCCGAAGGGACTACAGGTGAGAAGTACCCAGATCTGCTTCTCACCTTTGGATTGTCAAGAAAAGCCCCGATCCTTTTGCTGTGGGTTCTTGTGTTTCAAGGTTCCCCTGTATCCCAAGGGTGATACGTGATGATGGCAGAGGTGATGTAGGTAAAACATGACCAGGTTCCCTGGGCACATCCATGTAGGAACAGTGTGGACCCACCTGATTGCTAATGTGGCACAGCTATGAAGAGCTAAGAGGCTTTGGAGTATAACCTTGCTCATGGAAGGTTAAATATCAGCAGTCAGCATAATTAATAACTCAATTCAGGATGATGTGGGAGTTTCTAAAAGGCCAAGGAAAACACTGTCTCCAGCCCACTGCCCTGTGTGAACTGGCGTGGCTGGGAAAGGCTGCAGGACCTTGGTGGCAGTGTTGTCACCACAGCAGTGTTTCCCATGTTCAGAACAGCCTCAGACGCTGTTATTCAGCTCTTCTTGGTCCCTTGGACCTCCTCCACCCTAACAGTGCTGTTTTTCTCTCCACAGGCGGTTGCCCTGTATGCATCTCTTTCACCAAGTGTGCGTGGACCAGTGGCTGGCCACCAGCAAGAAGTGCCCGATCTGCAGGGTGGACATTGAAACACAGCTTGGCTCGGACAGCTGAAAAGACTAGCTGGACACACCATTTTCCTTACCAGGTCGTATGGCCGTAAACCCTTGCAGCAAAGTTTTTTGCCTTCTGAGCCATTTGATTGAGAGGGGAAGTCTGCAGGCACGTTAGTGAGGAGAAGGAGGTGGTGATACAATATCTAGCAGTAGGAGATGTTGCACATATATGCAGGATACAGGCCCAGTGAAAGGGAGCTGGCATTCCCGGAGCTCAGAGACCCCGTGCTGCAGAAGATTTTAGTGTTGAATATGAAGGAACTAGTTGTGGTAGTCCGGCCTGTCAATCCTGCTTTTCATGGGGATTGTATATATACCTCTCAAATATGTAGAAACATGTTAGGGGTCCTTTAGCTATTTCTATGGATGGCAGCTGGAGCATGTTAGCTTAAGAAATGTTGTGTTTGATGCCCTACTCATCTTGTGGTGGACATGTTGCTGTTACCTAATTTGCACCAAATATTTTTTCATAGATTCCTTATTTTGGTGCCTGATTAATACATTGCAGAGGGGGAATAAAGAGGTCAAACTTTCCCATCCTCGGGGTGGGGAAAAGAGGAGAAAAAGCAAAATCCTGTTTACAGTCAGAAGGGTTTGTGCTCTTTGCCTCAGCCGCGTGTGCTTCTTTCCCTGGCATTTACAGTGTGTTGCAAATTTAGAGAAGCTTAATAAAAATAAAAATTGGGGATAAAATGAACGAAGCAATAGGGAAAAGCTTCGTTCCTGCTTGTCTGCTGGTGCTGGACACTTTTTGTAGCAGCACAGTATTTGAGTAGATGCTGTTTCTTTGCTTTCTGTATTTTAACAAAGTAGCTTGTCATATCAAAATCCAAGGAAGTTCTGTCTATATGATTGCAATTGTCCGTGATGCTTTCTTCTGTGAGCTGTGCGGCTGGTTGGCTTTGCCAGCACCACTCCAAAATGATGGTGATGGTTACGGGAGTCGGCGCCTACCGCTGTTCTTTGGGGTGTAATAACGACGGAGAGAGGTGCAAAATGTCGGCTCTTCTCCCGTGGCAAAAGCATCTCTCAGTACCAGGATGGAGGAAAACTCGATGCTCACAAGACACTGCTGAGACCACGAGCCCTTGGGCGTGGGAGGGGAAGGCAGGGAGGAGGTGGGGCTGCCGTGATCTGCCCCAAGGTGCGCACCCACGCGCGCAGGTTCCAGGCTGTGTCCATGCGGAGTAACCAGCGGTTGTTAAAATGAAACTTAATCACATTAACATTCAAAACAGCATTAAGAGGTGGCACCCAGAGGGGTGAGCTGTTGTGATCCATGCTCCCCCTGAAAAAAAGCACGCCAACCGCAGGGATTGGGCGGAAAATCGACATTCACAACCAAAACCTGTAGTTTTCTTTTTTTTTCTTTTTTTTTTTTTTTTCTTTCTTTCATACTAAGGGAGAAAGGAGCTGCGGAGGAGCAGCGGGGGAATTAGAAACATAATCTATTGAAAATGCTGGTGTGGTGGGAATGATTTCTGGCTCCCCTGAGCATCTGTTTCGCTGGAGAGAAATGCTCTCCCAAGTCAATTCAATCATAAACTATCATCTGAGAAACTGCAAGGTTCTCATGAGCTGTAACTGGAAAACACCAACCTCAGAGGCATACAGAGATTTCCTTTTTTTCCCAGTGAGAGAGGGGAGAGAAGGAAGGAAGCCCCACGCAAGGGTGCACGAGCCTCTCATTGTGTGCCCATGCAGGTGGGAGGGAGTGGAAGGGAACAAATGGTGACATATAGAGAAGACATAAGGGAGAAATTCTTGGCTATGAGGATGGGGAGGCCCTTGCACAGGCTGCCCAGAGAACCCTGGAAGTGTTCAGGGATCACAACTGCAGTGACCTGGTCTAGTGGAAGGTGTCCCTGCCCATGGTGGGGGGTTTGGAACAAGGAGAGCTTTGAGGTCCCTCCCAAACCCAAACTATTCCATGACTTTATGACACATTTGCCACCCAGCACAAGTGACAGCTTCTTTGGGAATGTAGTGGTCCCAGCCCTGATGTCCTTGGATCAAGGAGTGGCCAATGGATACCTCTGGGTCTTGCTCCATCAGCATTGAAGCAGCATTACAAATAATACTAATAATACTAATATCATGACAAGCAAAGCAAGGCTTTGGTGGTAAAATACACTCTGAGCAGGTTTGGTCTGTCCAGGTGTGACCTGGAGGGGAGAAGCAGGGAGAGTAATGGGGGGTTTGATACCCCCACTGGATGGGGAGGGAATGAAGAACGCTTCTGGACTGTTCATTTTCTTTTAAAGCCTATGAGAAAGTGTTACTATTTGCCTAATAAACAAGCACAGTTTTTAAAAAAAAAAAATTAAAAAATCGATCAAACTGAAAAAAAAAAACAACAAACCAAACAAAAAAACAAACAAACCTTTGGTGAAGAAAAGCACCAAACTCCCATGGTCTTGTGAGAATGACTGATCCCAAGGTGCGTGCGAATTTACAGTGTCTGGAGTTGTATCGGTGTGTCAGGTTCCTTTGCGTTTAAATAATTTGTACAAGTAGGTTGCGAGTTAGGAGGAGTTTAAAAACAAATCAAAACGAACATCAACAACTACAACAAAAATCTAGAAACAAAACATCAATAGTTTACAGGGTTTTGTGAGTTTAAATGCCTTATATTTAACAATCATAATTTATGACTAACTTGTAGATATTGTGGGTTCTTATTTAATTATTTTTATAGTTGTTTTTTTGCATTTTTAATTATAATTTATTTATTTAGAAATTACTACTAATTTTTTTTATTACTCCTATTACCTCATTTTTGCATTGTTTCTGGGAATGGAATGCTTTGCATGCATCGGTACTTAAAATAAAATTAAACGGGATGTGGGGGGTAATGCTTATCTTGTCAAAAACAAAAAAAAAAAAAAAGAAAAAAAATCAGGGTGTGTGATTACAAACTGTATTACTGTGGTGCTGTTACCTTGGATACATTCCATAAAAATGCAAACCTTTGATTCTGTATGCTGTGACATAGTGGAAAACTGCAATATAGTGACTGTGTTTAGCACATATATATGAATATTATTTGCACTCATAATCAAACTCTGGTGATCCTTTCACTTGTGTCCTTGTGCATTGAAGGCAGTAAACGACGCTCTGCATAAAACCAAAATGTTTTGGTTGTTTCTTGGTACTTTTCTGTCCCCGACGCCTCTGGTGATGCTGCTGCTGCTGCTGCTTGTGTGACCCTGCAGTAACACCCAGCAGGCCTCCACTGCAAGACTGTGTTTGGAGCAATGCATGCCTTTACTGCAAGACTGCAAATTGTGTCAAAAGCCGAGGAAGGACACCCAGGTGTGGTGGCTCTGTAATTTTTGGCATCTATCAGTGCTTGGTTTGGCTCTTTTCACCTCTGTGTGTGCGCCCAGCTGGGATGAAAGAGGCAGTAGGGTGAGCCTGAGCTTGGGGGCAACATAACTGAGGGATTCAGTGCAGTTTTTAGGTGTTGACTTCTTTACTCAGAGGCTAGGAAGGCTCTGGCACAAGTTTCCCAGAGCAGCTGTGGCTGCCCCAACCCTGGCAGTGTCCAAGGCCAGCCTTGGAGCAGCCTGGGATAGTGGAAGGTATCCCTGCCCGTGGCAGAGGTTGGAACGAGATGAGCTTTAGGTCCCTTCCAGCCTGAGCCATTCTGTGATCCTGTGACACCATGTCCAGCTGAGAGTGGTTGGGATGGACATGGGGTCCATTTGCCATCTCTTTGCAACGCCTGCCATGAGCACTGGCTGTAACCCAGCTCTGAGACATGCATGCAGCAGAAGTGCTTAACACTGGTTTTGACCAGTTGGTTTCATCCCTCCTGTACAGGAGGGAAACTCAATTTGGAGCTTTTTAATCCAGTGTAGAGCTGGGACCTGCCCCAGAACCCTCCTGTCCCCAGGAAAGGAGTCAGCCCCAAACTAACATGGCCAAGCATCCCCATCCTGCCACGGCTGCTCTGCTCTTGCAATGTGTTGCCCTTTCCCTAAAGGCTCCTGAGTACCACGTGTTCCAGCTTTGCCAGAAGGTTAGAGAACCTTTGATAGCATTTTAAGCTTTAAGCCATAACTGTGCTTGGTCAGTGCAGACATTCAGCCATGTACAGACAGAAGTGGTGTTTGATGCATGTGCTCAGCCAGTAGCCATCCTCCCCACAAAAAGGCTTTGGATGAAATTCTCAGTTGGGTTAGAAAAGGCACAAAATCACGGTACCTTAATTCTTTTCTCTCTGTCCCTTCAGGGTGCTGCGCTGCTTTGTTGACTTTGCCTTACCCAGGGTTTTAAACCTGTCTGTGTTTTTTACCTTGCTGCTCTGTAACACTCCTCCCCTGTAGCATGGAGCTGTGATTTTGAGCTGTGTGGGGACAGGGGGGTTGGTTGTCCTCCCCCTCAAAGTCACTGTAAGAGGGATAAGCAACACAAGGAGCGAGTAAACAAAATCCCCTCTCCTTTAATGACCCGGGCAGGTGAAAGGATCACCCACATTTTTGTATTCCTACTGCTGTTCTGTTGTGCTGTGCAACATTTTGCTACATAGACTATTTTATAGAAGAAAGCTAGAAAAATATTTATTATTAATATTGAAGCAATAGTGCATTGAAGAAATGGAAAGACATTAGAAATTGTGTAAATGCTTAGATTCACTTTTGGTGGATTTTTTGTACTTTATTTATAACTAATAAAACAAACTGCATTGCTAACTATAAACCTGTGCCACGCAGAAGCCACCTGGCAAAGGCAATCACTTGGTCTTTATTTACTGCTCATTTCTGGTTTCTTTGGGTTGGAATCAATTCTCCTTTCATTGCTTGTGTCTTTGATGTGCAGGAGAACCACTGCTGGGGTATAAAATACTCTGCCCATCTGGTTTGCAGAGGCTGCTGGTGGATAATCCCCATGGCAGAGGTGAGGTGAGGCTCTCCACACCGGGCACGTTGCTGTGTGTGATGGCCTGTGGCAACAGTTTGGTGATCAGGTACCAAAACCGCTTTCTAGAATTCCAGAAAGTTGCCTATTAAAGAGAGATTTCTCCTCTAAACACATCAGATGGTGCCTGTAAGGTATCTTTAGCAAGCCGTGCAGAGGTATCAACAGGTTGTCCCACCCTCCTGGTGGAGAAGGATTTCCTTCTGCATGGGTCTCTAGTTTAATAACTAAGGAAGGGGAAACTGATTGGATGAAAAAAAACCAACTAAACCCTTCAAACTAATATAGGTACATTTGAAAGTATTTTCAGCCTTTTTTGCTATCCATTGGAGAATCCAATGGGTCATACACCCAATTTTGCATCCTGCAAAATCCATTCTGCAGGTCCTCCTGTGCTTTTATTTTCTCCCACAACAAATGGTGCAAGTCTCTGCTCCTGCCCACTCTTGAATTCAGCTGCTTCTCCTGAAAAAGCTGAGACCAGTGCCTAGCTTTGACTGTGTGATTAGACTAAATAAGCCTTGGAGACAAGTGGCTGCTGATCCTAGAGATTTGGTTCCTGTAGCTGGAAGGAGCTGCCGGCTCCTCCAGCATCCATCAAAAGCTGCATAAGGGATGAACTGTGTTCACACAACACGAAGCTCTTGTGACAGGAGGCTTTTAGAAACTCAGAAAAGAGAAAACAGGTTGAAAGGGGCCCGCTGGTCCAGCTGGGGAAAATCTCAGTTTCTCACTGAGATGCTGCTGATGTCCTTTGAAAGGGTGGCAGCGCTGAGAGAGGTGGTGCAGATGGCAATTGGGTTTGTTTTGGAACTGCAGCAGCAAACGAGCTGCCACAATCTGATAGCAGCCCTGCTGAGCACAGTGCCTGCCTGGAGAGGGAGAGGGGCTGTGCCCATCACAGCACAGCAGCACGGAACGAGGTGCAACATCTTTATTCACCACCAGCATCTGCTCTGGCAGCAGCAGCCCAGGGTCAGCAAGCTTAGCCCTTATTGGTGTTTTGTGGTGTCTAAATCTGCAGCTGGCCCACAGGTTGCAGCTCAGAGCTGTACAACTCCAGTAATAATTTGTTTGTTTGTTTGTTTGTTTTGTTTTGTTTTTGGTTTTTTTTTTTAGCTCCTTTCTAGATCAGAATGGACCACTAGACATAAGAAAGGGGCAAGGAAGATTATAAAATATTTTCTACATGCGGAACATAAGATACTTCACATCTCTCAGTCGTTCCCCCTTCATGAACCTAAGGTTCACGCAGGCATATGATGCTACCAAAAATGCTTAGCAACAATTTCATAGAGATTTGCAAATAATTCTCTGTGTCCTGCACCAAGAGGCAAGGACCAAGAGGTCCTTCAGCATGAAACACTGTTAAGTACTCCTTCTTTATGCTTGTTTTCGCTGGCAGCACCCAAGTGCTTTATTAAACCTAAATTTATTTAACACAGAACTTCATCAGAGTCCCAAAATGGTGGAGGAACACAAGTACAATGAGACAGCCAGGTTTTAAAGACTCACACTGAGTACTACCAACCTTGTCCTTTCCTCTTGCTTCTTATTTACATTGCTGTTTTAGGATGAAGGAATGAACATTAAAATGCCACAAATTCAGAAATAAAGTGGAAAAAAGAGAGAGGTTAGTGGTGGGAGCAGGAGCCTTGTATCTGCCTGACATACCAGCTTTGGGATGCTTGGCCTCCACAGGAAAAGATTGACTAAGCCCTGCAAAGAGGCACAAGACTAGGAAAATTTTGTCTTTTCTCCTCCCTAGATCTCCACTTGGCCAAGAATGTGTTGAATTTAGCTGCTTAATGCAAATCCAGCTGTTGGAAAAACTCCATTCTTGCCTTATTACTTCTGTAGCATTAGTTGTTGTAGCAACAGAGGGATTCCCCAGAGCCAGGGTGGAGCTGAGCTTTGCACTAAGGAGGGGCTTGTTTGAAGTCTTTAGTGGAAAAAAAGCAGAGTTCTTTCATGCTTTGCCAAGGTTGCCTTCCTGGTAGGCAGTGAGGGTGCTCACCCTCTATCAGCAAACTTTCCTTTGGCCCTTTTCAGGGCAGCTTTGCCTGGAGCTTTTGTGTTGAATAAGCCTGTCCAGGGATGGCAGGTGGCTTTGATGACAACCTAGGTACCTACAAACCCGTCTCCCACCTACACAGTGATTTGGTCACCCTGAAGAGATTAATTCCTGCTTCAGCTGTGCCTCAACCCATGGTTCCAGCCACTTGCTCCCCGTAATTCCCCCCAGACATGAGCACGTCCCACACACAAGGTAAGGATTTCTCTTTCCTCGCCCCAGGAAGGAGTGGTGTGTGGGTTAGGAGCTGCCTCACTGTTCCCCAGGGCTGGAATCATAGAATCATCATGGAATCATAGAATCTTCATGGGATGACAGAATGGTTTGAGCTGGAAGAGACCTCAGAGATTCAGTTCCCACCCCCTGCCAGGAGCAGGGACACCTTCCAGTAGAACAGGTTGCTCTCAACCCCATCCAACCTGGCCTTGGAAGCAAGTACCAGTGCAGTGAGTTTGCCCAGGGGATGGCAGGGCTGAAAGTGGTGCTCTAAAACCAGCTTCCCCAGCACCCTGTACCAGCTGGAAATGCTGGGATTACAGCACTGTACTGAGACAAACTCCTATATCACTGCAGCACACATTTGTGTAAAAAGAAGCCAAAGCTCTTGACAGAACAGTTTTTTTCCACAGTGCTGGTTACACTTGTGTGGGAGGGAATGCAGGGAGATCAAAAGCCTGACCCTTATTTTGCTTCAAACACCTACTGGGGGACTGCAATGACACTGCACAAGAACTGCAAACCCAGATGCACCAGACTCCACCCATGGGACCCCCTGGCTATCCAGGGAGTCTGAACTCTATCCCAGCAGGGTCCCAGGGATGCAATCAGACCCTAGCCCTCCTAAAGGCTGTTCTGCTCCTCCTATGAGCTCCTTGCTCAGGGCTAGGCAGCACCAGTCTGCCATGAGGAGGGAGAGCACAGCCAGGGAAGGCTGCTATTATTATTCCTCTCAGTGAGTAGCTGATCACTGATGAGGTTGATTAGTGGGCTCATTTAAGCAACTTGCTCTGCTCCAAAACCATCAGTTACCATAAAGGTTTCTAAAATGAATTAGTCTGGGCTATTATTTGTGAGCTGGCACAGACAGCCATGATATAAGGTCAAGTCTCCTTAGTGGTGCCTGCTGTGGGAAATAGAAATCCAGAACTTCCCTAGAAGGGCTTTGGTGGGCAAGGAGCTTTCAAATACCTCTGAGCAATTGACAGCATCTCTAAGATGCTTCTAACTCGTGTCTCAGCATCACCAGCCTTTGCTGGGCCTCCTTTGCCCACGAGCAGTGAGGTACTGAGCAGCAGGAACAGCAGAAGCATCATCCTCAGCCCAGGAACTGGTGGGGTGGGTGGGATTTTCAAGCCCACTCTTGACCCATTTGATCCCTATCATACAAAGTTCTTGTTTAAAAGCAGCTTCTGGGAGAGGGAATGTCCTCTCCAGGGTGGGCCAGGAGGAGCCCATGGCTCAAACACCTCCCTTTCTCCTCCTAAGGATGTGCCCTGCTGCTTTGCTCCCTAGAGAGAGAGACAGGGCTCCAGAAGCAATGATCTAGGAACAGATTCTCTTGTTGGTACCTGTAGAGATGCGAGTGCCTGGGAAGAGCTCATTGACAGGAGCACTGGCCCTCACTGCCTCCGGGAAATCCCGTCTCCGCCACAGAAAAAGACAAAACAGAAATCCTTATTAAAGGAAAGAAAAAAAAAAAGAGTTAAAATGAATGGCAGTTGCTCTGAAACAGAGCTGGTAGTCAGGCCATGTAGGGTAAGATTATCCTGAGTCAGCTTTGAATATAGTTAGCACAGCTTCCTTGCTGTGGAATTGATTATCTGGAAGGTCTGTTGCACTGCCAGCTGTAACCATAGATCTCAGCTCTTGGCAGAGTTGTAGGAATTCAGCCAGAGAGCAGAGTCTGCCCTGGGGGTGAAAAAGCCCACGGGATGGAAAACACCACCCAGATCCCACTGCTTGAGACCTGGCTGGGTGGATGCAGATGCTCCCCAAACTCCCCATGGAAAGTCCTACTGTGCCTGCTGTTTTTTGATGTGGTGCCCTCTGGAGATGTGCATGTGTGTGTATGGATGTGCAGAGCTCACCATTGCCAGAAGTGGGAAAAAACTGGGATCTCCAAGCTCAGTTTTCTTAAATAGATGTGTCTCAATTCCCTTATGCTCATCTAAATGTGGAGCCTATCAGTGGAGTAGGTCAGTGGGTTTTCACAGCCCTGTGAAGGCGTAACACTGAAAGCAGAAACACCTGAGCTGGTGAAGGACAGTTTATATCTCTGCTGATTCTAGCTTTTAATCATAAGTAAGCAGTAAGTGTGTTTATTTAATTCACAGTTTTATGTGCATTTAAAAAAAAAAAAAGCAGCATTACTTTTACAAAATGTTAACCCAGGAAGAACACCTCGCTACTAAAAACCTCTCAATACAAAAGGCAGTGCATTAAAAAGCAAAATGCAATATAAAACAGTATAACGAGAAAAAAAAAAAAATCAAAAACGTGCATACTGAAGGGACCCTCCTCAGTACCTAGGGAAAAGGTCCCTACAGATTAACCCATCCCCTCGGTTTTCATCCAGCCACTTCCCACAGGGAAATATGGTGGTGACACCAGTGGCCGAGTTGGTGATCTCCACCCTCTCCACCAGCCAGCCCGGAGCCAGGCCGCTGTTGTCGTGCTCGATCCGGACCTTTTTCAGCTCCCCCATGTCCAGCGTTTCCAGGTAGAACCTGTTGGTTTTGCCTCGCTCGAAGAGGTTCCTGAACTTGTGCCTGAGCGCGCGCCGTCCCGAGTCCCCGTTGAGGCCGTAGATGGTGATGAACACGTTGGCGTCGGTGCCCGCGCCCTTCTCGAAGCCTGTGACCACGATGGTCTCGTATTTGACTGGCACCAAGCTCCGGGCTTTGCTGGCGAAGCTCTCGGTGACCTTGGCACACTCGAAGACTTTGTAGTCCCGCCTCTTGTACCGCAGAGGGATTTTCGCGTTGCACCTGAAGAAGTACCTGCCGTGGGGGGGGATCGGCGCCAGGTTAAGGGCATGGATGGACACTTTGTGGGGAAAATGTTACAGAACTGTGGAATTGTTTGTGCTGAAAAACCTTCTAAGATCATTGAGTCAAACTGCTACCCCAGCGCTGCCAAGGCCACCACTGACCCGTGTCCCCAAGTGTCACATCCACACGGCTTTTAAATCCCTGCAGGATGAGGATTCCACCACTGCTCTGGGCAGCTGTGCCAGGGCTGGACAATCCTTTCAAGGAAGAAATTGTCCCTAATATCCAACTAAGCCTCCCCTGACGTAGCTTGAGTCCATTTCCTCTCCTCCTATCCCTGTTCCCTGGGAGCAGAGCCCGACCTCTCCGGCTGTCCCCGGCTGTCAGGGAGTTGTGCAGAGCCACAAGGTCCCCCCTGAGCCTCCTTTTCTCCAGGCTGAGCCCCTTTCCAGCTCCCTCAGCCTCTCCTGGGGCTCCAGCCCCTTCCCCAGCTCCGTTCCCTTCCCTGGACACGCTCCAGCCCCTCGGTGTCTCTCTTGTCCTGACGGGCCCAGAGCTGTCCCCAGCACTGGAGGTGTCCCAGCAGTGCTAGCACAGGGGACAGCACTGCCCTGGGGCTGTGGCCACGTTGTGGCCATGTTGCTCCACAAACATGGAGCCAGCAAGTTAGGGAGTTTGCATTCTACTAAACTGCCCAATAACAGTGCTGTTTCAGCATCTTTCCGTCTATGTACCAGAACTTGAATATTCCTCTAGAAAGACAGCCACGATGGAACTTTGCAATTGGAAAAATCTGACCTCTCCCCACACAGCTACAGGCACACTGCACATGGGAAGGATCTGTGTGGCTCTTGTCACCTCCTTAGCCTGTGCAATGGCATGTGCAGTTCCAGACCCACCAAGGAAGGACAAGCAGTCAGACCCAGAGCTAAAGCAGGAAAAAGGCATAAAAACAGGAACGGGAAAGATGGAGGAGGTTTAAATCTCCCCTCGCCGTTCTAGATCACCCGTCTCATCCTTAGCAGGGGGAAAAAAAGAGTTGTAACACAGAAATGATAGGTACCAGATGCCGACAGCCCTTGTCTCTGCAGTGCTGTCTCTGGTGATGAGCAGGGAACACCGAGCACATCCATAAATTACCTCGTAGCTGGCGCTCAGCCTGGGGCTGGAGCACTCTGCTTTTAATGATGTATTTAATTTCCAATGATGCAGATCAGTTCCAAGTGAGCCTTTCCCCCTTCCCCCACCTTCAGTGAACTGCAGCAGGTCCCCCTGAATGGAGTGTGGCTGGATTGCAGTGCATGTGTGTGTGTGTAAAATAAACACCTGGAGGAAGGGTTACTGTGACTCCAGCTGTATGGTGTTCCTTAAGCACTTCCTACACTCTTGGCATTTTCTGCAGCTAAAGAGAAGCATTCATTCCCTGGAAAGAAGCTTTGTAGATGACAAATTGCAGGGGGAACAAACTTTTAGGCTCAGGGACAGAAAAACTGCATGAGGCTGTGACGGAGAGGATGCCCAGTGCTGCAGATGGATTTCCTCAGCTGTGTAATATCTCATGGTCTGGAAGTAAAATGGTGCATGCTAATCTTCACAAGGGGCAAAGAGAAAAAAGATGGCCTTTGTAGCCCTGGAATGTGCAAAGAAAATCTTTAAATACAATCTTTTTACATACTAAGAAGTACTACCAAAAGGAAAAATTACAGTATAATTCAAAACTATTGCTACAACAATCTGGTAACTCTTTTAATTTGGTCTTTGGCTTGTCTGGGTAGGTTTTTTGATATTTAGGATGAGTAATACCTTAAGTGAGAACTTGTTCTTTTGGTGCAAGCTCTCCAGTTGCTCGTATGCACAGCAAACACCACTGTAAAGTGCTGCATCTGCAGAGCTGGAGCCCTGCTCCAGTGCAAGGACAGACTGCAGGCTCTACCCATACCTTCTGGCTGCCCCCTTTAATTTAAAACAATCTTTAAAAAGTGGGATTTTTATGGGGAAACCTTTGGCCCCTTCACAGCACACTGTCCCAGCAGTTTCAGCATGCTTCCAGTGAGTTCAGTGCACGGATCTGATTGCACAGCTGGACTTCGAGGGTTCCAGGCTTTTCCCCACCAGGAGAAAAGAACATGTTTTAGTATGCAATTGACTCAGTTTTCATTCAGCAAATATTATTAAGGCTCTTCAGCTGGCTGATTAATTTGCTAGGAGAGACTCTTAGCTTCTTAAAAAAAAAAAAAGCACCACTTCAAGGATTTCTTCTTAAACACTCAATTGTCTCAGCTGGAACAAACTCCTTGTAGTTAAATTCTTTAGCAGCAATGGAAATATCGTGGAGAAGAAAAGAAATCCACAATTAACGTTTCTGATTGTTTTATTGAAGTGCAGTTTGTTCTGCAAATGGGTGCTCTCCTCTGTTCCTGTGGGATCTGCTCCCCTTCCTAAGATGGGACTCAGATCGAAGTGTGTATGACTTGGCCATGCTCAGGGCTCTTCAGGTATGGATGAGCTGCATGACTGCAACCTTTCCATTCTTGTGTGGCCTTTTGGAACAGACCAGAAGGACCTCTTATCCAAACTGGTCTGAATCAGATGCTCAGGCTTTGTCTTACTCTTGTTTCTAGGAACTCTTTCTCAAGGCTTACTTAAAGACCAGTCCCTGCAGAGTATGCCACAAACTCCTTGAATTTCAGACACTCTGTTATTTTCCATAAGGTGAGACATCAATTCATCCTGGCTCTGAGATTCACCCCAGCCAACTTTTTATAAAGTTACCTGCACGTGCAAATACCCTCTCTAACAACTCAGAAATTGTGCGGGTAAGTCAGACAAGGACGTCCTGGACCTGACACACCAAACTACATAACAGGAAATAAGACTTTCTGTTATTTCCTAAGCCTGGAATGCTTCAGGAGGATGTGTGCAGAGCTGCTCAGCTCCCCCATGCCCTCCCAGGGCAGCTCCTTGAGGATGAAAGGGCACTTACTTGTTGCAGAGCTCCATCTCTGTCACGGTAATCTCCTGGACGTGCCAGAAGACATCAGCTTTTGCAGATGACTTCTTCCCATCTTTTGGGCAGTGACCAACACAGATGGCTGCAATATCACCAACATTCTTTGAAGAAAACTGGAATGTGTCTGTTGCTCCCCTACAGGAAACAGGGAGCAGTTTCAGCATCCTGGAGGCTGCCAGTGACTTGCCTCATATGGACATTAAGTAATTAGCACATGGCTATGGAAGATAGAAGATAAGCCTTCATTTACAGTCATTTGATTTAACCTACAATCATTCAACACAAAGTATAATTTCCATATTTAAATTTAGTATTTTCTCTGATTAGGGGTGACACTTTAAATTGTTGCCACTAGGACTTTCTAGGATAAACTTGAGCAGTTCCACATACAAAATCAATTTGCTTCATTATAGATAAAGCTAAAGAATGACTAATTTCCCCTCCAGCACTTATTCATTCATTCTTGACAGATACTGTATCTGTTACACATCTACCCACCATAGCTGTTTTAAATTTGCTAGTTGAGCCACCCTTCCTGAAGCTCAGATTGGAAATAGTTTAGAGAAACAATTAAATCACAGAATCTCAGAATGGTTTGGGTTGGAAAGGACCCTGAAGATCATCTAATTCCAACCCCTGCCATGGGTAGGCTTGGTAGGTGTCTGTCAAAGTGTTGACTGGATCCCTGTTGTGTTCCCTGAGTATCTGTTGGGTTTATTTCCTTGGACTGGCCCTTGGTCCCTCCAAGGACAGACTGTGCCTAGTGGAGAGTGATGTCTAACTCCTCCATAGGCACCATCAGCTCAAGAAACTCCTCCTGATCTTTCATATTTCACGTGGTATCTCAGACAGTCATATTACAATCCACATTAGCCATAATTTCATGTTCCTTTACCAGAAAAAAGCCTTTCCTCCCTGTAAAGCAGCAGAACATCAGCAGTGACTTTGGCGAGGTCCCCATCTCCTAAGGGTGTGCCGTGTCCTTAAACAAGCAGAAAGCCCTGCTGACACCTGGAGCACTTTGGTCCCACGTGGGAGAAGGAATATGCCCCATGTTCCATGGATGTGCCTCCAGCAGGAGGCTGATTCCTGCCTTTCCTCACCCGACAGTGATCTCGCAGCCTTACCCCCCAGATCCGTCTGCAAAGTCAAATCCGAGCGGCTCTGACAACATCTAGCCTCCAACTATTATTACTTTCTCTCTGATTCCCACTGCCAGTGAGATGCTGTGAAAGGAACTAAAACCACCTCCAGCTTCCTTCTGCTCCTCCCAGCTCAAAAACCACACAGCCTCCCTGGGAGCTTGCCAGGAGCCTCTTTGTATGCAGTGATACAAAAGGACACACACACACACATGCAAAATCTGCATTTCCTTCTACCAAATGCCTTTTTCTCCTTGCTCTAAAACCTACTCTGTGACTGCCCACCAGAAACTCATTTTATACCTTCCCTGTAATCCAAGTGGGAAGCCATCAGGCTTTTTGGAAGGGGGATGAGAAGGAGCATGGCACAAACACAGCAAGAAGAGGTGGCGTTTGTGGAGGACACACAACGGGTGGGGAGTTCCTCTGGCCCACCATCCTGCTTACTACCTTTCAAATCTCCTTTTCTTGGAGGAGTTTTCCATGAGGAATTCTTTTGAGCGGCCCATCTTCCCTTCTAGGATGATCCAGATGTTTTCCTTTGTATCTGCATCCTCTCTGTCGCTGGTGACTGTGACAATCTCATAGGCTTTAAAGCATAATTAACACACACGTTAAACAGACAAGGAAGAGCAGATGGCCTGCAAGATCTCTTCATTTGGCTGTCACTTTGCTTAAAACCCCTTTCCTAATATTTATCACAGCCCACAAGACAGCAAGCATTCACAAAATAAGGGTGGAAAACACACTGAAATCTGTGGGACTTTTGAGTTCTAACTGGTTTTGGATAGAATACATGAAAAATATGAGTTCTGTTCAATTGAGTAGCAAGAATAGATGGAGTTATTCTTATCACAGAATATTCTGTGTTGGAGGGACCCACAAGGATGATTGAGGTCCATCTTGAACAAGCTGTGTCCAGCTCCATGTTGTGCTAAGCACTTCATCTGAAACACAGCCCAAATCCTCCATATTTTCTTTTCTTTCTTTCTTTCTTTCTCTTTTCTTTCTTTCTTTCTTTCTTTCTTTCTTTCTTTCTTTCTTTCTTTCTTTCTTTCTTTCTTTCTTTCCTTCTTTCTTTCCTTCTTTCTTTCCTTCTTTCCTTCTTTCCTTCTTTCCTTCTTTCTTTCTTTCTTTCCTTCTTTCTTTCTTTCTTTCTTTCTTTCCTTCTTTCTTTCCTTCTTTCCTTCCGTCTTTCTTTTCTGCCACTGTTCCTAGCAGAGTGAGGGTGTCCATGCACCCAACAGGATGTGCTCAATGCTGTGGTGGCCTGTAAGTACCCAAAATGGCCATTTTTTTTTTTCACAATGCTGATTTTTTTTCAGGGGCAGAGCACAATCACAGTGAAGTAATGTGATTTTTGCCTCTCCAGGATTCTCCTGAAGAAGAGCACTGGTGCAGTAGCTCTTGAGGTGGACTCTGCATATCATCAGTGTGGTTTAGGAACTCTTGTTGGCTGAATCACCCACTGTATCAGACACCAGTGTAATTACCTTGTGGGTATTTACCTTCTGTGTGGCCCAGTGGGATTACCCAGAGTGTATCCAGGGCTGTGGGCTGTTAAACTCAGCTGTCATGTTCAGCTGGGACACTTAAACTCGTAGCCCATAACCAGTTAAGGAGGAAGCTGGAGCAATGTTACTTACCAAGCTTTAAGGACTGAACTTATTTTCCACTTCAAAGAATCAAGAACATTACTTCTGATGAGATCATATCCATGTGTTCTCATGGCTTACTGAGGGGCTGAACCACTGCAGATGGGCCCCTCTTAGCTTTCAACCCAGAGTGAGATCTTTTTCTTCCTCACAAATCCTGTTTTGTTCCTTTCTTATTGCGGAATTGCACTATTGAACTAAAGCGTACATGAAATAACCCCTAAAGCCTGCGTGGGAACCTCCAGCTTGCAGGAGAGTTGGTCCTGTGGCCTCTGAGGTCCCTTAGGAAATGGCAGACGAGCACTCCAAACTCACCAGTCCGTTCCTTCAGTTCCAGGATGTCATTATTGGCACAGGCCAGCTCCCTGATGAGCTGCCCATCATCTTCACCCTTAGCCAGCCAGCGATCGCACTGGAAGCGAAAGGTCTTGTCCATGGCAGAGTCCATCACATCAATGTATTCCAGGTGCCAGCCTGGGGCAATTCCTAGTAAAACAACAAAAATAAAACAAGATTGGGATGTTAGCACATAGGAGGTGAGGTACCTTTCCTTGGTAGTTCCACGTTGTTGCTGTAAATCATAGAATCAAGGAATGGTTCAGGTTGGAAGGGACTTTTAAAAGTCAACTCTCCTGCCATGGTCAGGGACACCTTCCACTATCCCAGGCTGCTCCAAGCCTCATCCAACCTGGCCTTGGACACTTCTAGGCATGGGGCAGCCACAGCTTCTCTGGGCAATATGTGCCAGACCCTCACCACCTTCATTGTAAAAAATTCCTTCCTTTATATATCTAATCTAAATTGACACACTTCTAGTTTTAAACCACCCCTGTTGGCCTGTTGCAGCAGCCCCTGCTAAAACATTTCTTAAAAGCACTAAGGCAGGGGCTCTAAGGTCTCCTCTTTGGATTTGAAGTCAGAATGTAAAGCCCAGCTTCCTCCTTCAGCCCTGCCAGCCAGCACATGCAAGGAAACTGCCCACCCTTGCCAAGCAACGAGGGCAAATTGATGAGTGCTAGGACTGGGTGTGAAAACAGGGCAGAGTAAATGATGGATGTTCCAGCATGGATGACCAAATCACTTCACATTTCCCTTGGGGCCTTCTGAGGAGCCACAGCACCTTTTAAGTTTGCTGCTTCGTTTGCTTGGTTTGTTTTTTTCCCCATTGGAAAAGCAACTTGAAAACAAAGAAAACAGCATTTGAGAATGTTTTCCTGATTTCTTTGTTAAAATCACAGGAGCGCTTGTTGACCTCAGTGGGAACAGGAGGTTCTGACAGTTTTACTTTCAAGTCCTGCTATTAGTCAGAAAAAAAACAGCTTATGTTCATGATGAGACATCTCTGTTCACTTATTATGTACATCCTGGAGAGATTATACTGCTCTTTCTCTTCCAGGAATTCACTGCCATGTGCTTATTTCCTTTGTTTGCAAAAATTAATCCTCATTATCCTTGAATAGAAAATGATGGCACATTTTTGAGTTATGTCAATAAGTTTCCCTTCTCCTGTGGACTGTGAGCCTCCACACCATGTGCTGGCAGTCCTTTACCAGCCTCACAGCCATTGCTGTTTTGTACTTTGGCCACCTGAATCTTCTCCAAGTTAGGAAATTAAACTGTGCACTACGCAGCACAGACCTCAACCAACACCACCATTCACCCCTTAAATTTCGGGGGCACTGAACTGCAAAGTCATTGTGCCTGGAAGGTTCATCTGTAGAATATCTTGCTTAGAGCAAACTCAGCTCAAGCAGTTTCCTCAGGGCTGTGTGTGGCCAGGTTTTTAGTATCTCCAAGGATGGAGATTCCAGAACCTTCTCTGGGTGGCCTGTGCCAGAGTTTGATTACCCATGCAGAGAAAAAAGAAAAAGATTTATTTTCTTATTTCAGTGGAATTTCCTGTATTTCAGCTTGAGCCCATTCATCCTTGTCTTGTCACTGGACACTGGTGAGAAGAGTTTGGTTCCATCTGCTTTAATTTTACAGGGTGCCCAGAGCAGCTGTGGCTGCCCCTGGATCCCTGGCAGTGTCCAAGGCCAGGTTGGACAGGGCTTGGAGCAACCTGGGATAGTGGAAGGTGTCCCTGCCCATGGCAGGGGGAAGGACACAAATTGTCTTTAAGGTCTCTTTCAACCTAAAGCATTCTGTGGTTCTACAATTCTGTGAAGTTTTCCAGGGCTCCCACTGTGATTTAACTGGAGCAACTTGCTCTTTGGGGCTGTTTGGGAAATTTATTCTACACATGTTGGCAGTGACAGCTGTTAATCTTTTGGTAGGATCTTTTCCATTTAAGTTCAATGAACATCTCTGCAGGATATTCAGGAGGCTGCTCTGCTTCCATCAAAACTTCAGTGACAACAGTACAGCATGAAAGAAAGAAAGAAAACATGCCTTCCTTCTGCAGTGAGAGATGTCAATGCCTGCAGACCAGGATGGAATAAATTGTTGATCTCAGCCCAGCTGCCAGCAGTGAACAGGATGATGGGGTCAGGATCAGTGCTAAGCAGAAAAGAGACTGGGTGAGATGCACATGCCCTGCTCCCTCTTCTCCAGCCTGGTGCCAGCAGCCACTCTCACCAAGAAGCTGCAACAAAATCCTGCTCTCTCATCAGAGGCAGAGATGGGACAGACCTGACTTTCATGCAGATGCTGGAGTTGAGGGCAAAGCCAGCTCCTCCCCAAAAAGATGTTTTTATCAGCTCTAGGCTATTTAAAGAGCAAGAGTTGAGCTCTGTCAGGGATCAACACTGAAAAGCAAATGCCAACAGGGCACAGCACAGGGGTACATAAATCAAGGAGCTGGATGGACAGTCTTAGAAAAATGGTACAGCTGCCCCTAAACAACCTCCTGTCTGCTTTAAAGAAAAAACATTTCTCTTCCTTCTCACTAGAATTTCCCTTTTTTCATTTTTATTCCTGATTTTTAGTGACTTAGATTATGAGACCTGTACAAGGATCCCCATAGGCTTTTCATTTCTAGGAGAAAAAGCTCAGCCCAGGTGAAAGCTGTCCTGCATATGTCCATAGCAGCCTATCCATGCCCGATGGTGCCAGGAGTGGTGTCACATCAAGGGTTTCACTGCCACAGCATTAAACCCCATTCAAAAGCTGATGTGGAAATGGAAGGGTTGGTTCATGTCTGAAAAATGCATCCTGCTCTACTAGAAAAGGTATAGTTTTTCTTTTGTTTCAGACTGGGAAAGTATATATAAAATTCCTTTTCTGCATTGGTAGGGAAAAGAAAATGGAAAGGCCAGTGATGCACAGAGCCTAAATGTGAGACTTTCCCTCTGCTGGGCTGACTCTGTGTGCTGGGCATCACGTCAGCAGGAGGAGAACAAATTGTGTTTGCAGAACTACTTTCCAGGTCATGAAATCCTGGTTTCAGGCTATTATCCTGTTTACCCCTTGTGTTCCTCTATGACTTTTGCAATGGGCTCAGAGACTCTACAGCACCTAAGCAATGATAGGAAAGGAAACTCCTACCCCAGAGTCACCAAATCCTCAACCCAAGCTGATTTATAGAGCAGCATAAGCGAAAGAGGAAGAGGAGACAGAAAGGTGATGTGAATATAGGAGGGTGAAAGGACTTTCCCAATTCCTGACCACTGCCCAAACAGCCTGGCTGCAAGAAGAAACTGAAGGATCTCTGCAGCAATGGCTCATCAGCCTTTCCCTGGACAGTGATTTTTATCCACTGTGAGAGCCAGAGCTGCTCCATCACTCTGCTTTGGGCGCTTGCAGAAAAAACAGAGAATCCTGCTTGCATCCTGTTGGCACCTCAAGCAACAGAACCAGGAAAACAAGGGCTCAGGGAAACATCAGCTGCACAAATTTCTGCCATGACCCCAGTAAAAACCAGGACCACAAAATTTGCCTCCATTAATGCTTTGGGGCAGAAGGGAAGAAATAGTACATATCTGAGTAGCTCCTGCCCAGTTATTCAGCCCTTGGTCTTTAAAATAATTTGGCTAGCACTGTGCTTTTGTGAAAGGTCCCCTACCGCCAAAACAAGTGTTCAACATTTGTAACAAAAGGTGTTTCACCCCAGGCCTCATTTTGCTGCCATTGAAATCCCCAGCAACAAACCTGCCTTAATAAAACCCATGGCAGTGCCACATAGGCTCCTTAATGGTCTGTAGCTGGAAGTGGCATTTTCAATAGCACGCAAAACATTTCAAATGTAATTAGAGGAAGAGAAGAGCTTTGGGGAAAAAAAGAATCACTTTGCTTGCTTGACTCTCTGTAATTTAGTGTGATGTAGGGAAATGTATTCTGTTCCCTAAATGTCCTGGTCCAAAAGAGCAGTTTTTTATCCCATTTATCCTCTTTCCTAAAAGGATCCAAGCTGGATACTGGAGGATACTGGGCAAGGACCCCCTGTGTAGACCTGAAAGACCCTCACAGGACCTTCTTCCCTTTTCCCCAGGTGATGCTGGAAGTCTGTGCTTTCCTGACATTAGACAGGTCGGATTGTAAGCTCCTTGTCACCCATTTCTGCAGTGATTAGCACAATTGAGCCTGACTGTAGAAGTGGTAGATGAAACACAGATAATGACATTACTGCTTCATTTAACTAAAACCCCAGCCTGCAGCACCAGAAGCTTCCTTTGCCTCTCTCAGGAACAGCCACGACTTGCCTGTACTCACCCTTAAAATATTAAGCCATTGTGACACCTGCAGAAACATGGGAGGATAGGAGAGAAAAATGGAGTGAAACAAATGTGGTGGATTCACTGCTCACCAGGCACCTGGTCCCTGACCTTGCTTTAGTGAATATTAACTATTCCATGCAAAGAAAGATCTGGTGGGATCAAATCTTCTGACAGAACCACATCCATGCTTGGAAACACATAAATCCATGGAAGTCTCCACTTTTTGCAGGTATATTCATTGACTATCCTCTCTATCCCTTATCTTCCTGTAGCATATCTCTTCTGGTTTGGTTTTGGAAGCAGCTGATGTCTTATCAAGGATAATAGTAGTCATTACTGGTGCTTATGTTTCCACAGGAGTAAAAAATCCCTCCTGCTAGGGACACTGACTGCTCAAGGGCCCGTGAAGAATTGCTGCTGCCAAGCCATTCACAACAACCAACCAGCACTGCTCAGCCCCTCAACTGCAGTTTTTATTTATTTTTTTTTATACATTTTAACATTTTCTGAAACATGATGTAATGACCATAGCACAGACAGCTCATCAGCCTTGCATCCTCTGACATTTTTTGTCCCCTGCCTGGTTAGGTGAGCACCCATCCCTAAACCCCACCTCATTTCTCCACCCAGAAAGTGGTGGGAGTTTTGACAGCAGCATCAAATTGCTAGAAATGGAACATTAATTGTGAGGTGTTAAAATCACAGCATCTAGCTGTGCATCAATACATCTCAAAACACTCTAAGAAGGTGAATAATTTTTATCCCTGATTTACATAATTGAAAATGAGGTACAAGGATGCGATTTACGCAAGGTCATTCAGCAAGCCAGTGGCAGAACAAAAATAGATCCATTTTGTGTATCTCTCCTTTAGGATCATGTTAGTTCACACCACAACATTTCTCATCAGGGCAGACAGGCAATGCAAAAAACCTCTCACAGTATTTGAGAAAGCAGAAGATTAACACTTGGGATAGTTTTAGCAAAGAGGTGCCCTGCCCCCCCTCTCCTCTTTTGTCTCTGCAACTTTCTCAGTCCAGGATTTGACTTAGGTCAATACCACCCATAAATTACCCTCAGACACACTCCACTCCTCTAGCCCTCACATCTTACAGATAAACTACTCCTGTGCAAAAGCACTTAACAGCTCAAACTGGAGATGGAACAATTTCTCAGATTATATTCTTGTGATTGAAGAAAATTTTGTATTTTATTGAGGAATACTTGAAGCAAAAGCTTTTAACAAGGATGCAGGATAATTTGTCCCCAAGAGGAGCAAAGGAGGCCTGTAGAAAAGAGAACCTTTTACAGAAATGATAATTCTAAGGCTGTATCTGTCCTTTTGGGCTGCTTCTGAAGGGTTCTACAATTCATGAGATTGGAAAGGAATGAATGCACAAGGTTAACACCAAAGTCTTTGTGTTCTCTGTCAGTCTGCTATTTTAATTCCTTACATCTTTTTTCTGCTTCATGCCACTTCTGGGCTGTGATAACTTGGCAGTATCTCTTTGTTAAACTGTAAAACCTGTAGCACGTCTTTCACAGAATCATGGAATGGTTTGGGATGGATGGGAGATTAAAACTCATCCTATTCCAGCCCTGCCATGGGCAGGGACACCTTCCACTATCCCAGGCTGCTCCAAGCCCTGTCCAGCCTGGCCTTGGACACTTCCATGGGTGAGGCAGCCACAGTTTCTCTGTGCCAGGGCCTCAAAATCCTCACGGGGTGAAATCCTTATCTTTGTGATAACACCATTGGGTGAAAAATCCTGGCATGGAAGAGAGAGGAAGGTGCAAGGCAGGTGAAGGGGGGCTCTGTGGGTCAGTGCTGGGATCTCCCGAGGTGCTGAGGCCAGATTTGGACAATTTCATGGACTAATCAGGCATGGCAAAGTTGCTGGCATGCTGCAAGTGTGCAGGCTGAGCCCTCCCTTGGGTCCAGCCTGAGCTGTAAACTTTGAAGAGTCCAGAAGGATGTGCAGGAGCTGGCATTGTCTTCCTCTGCACTGAGCCACCAACAAAACAGGGAGTGTGATGGACTCTGCTCTCCTCTCCTTGGGCAGTCTTACACATCTATTTCTCTTCCTCTCACTTTTTATTTAAAGCAGAAACTCTTCAACAAATCTGCCCCGAGGATCAGCAGAGTTTATGAGGCAATAGTCAAGAGCTGAGAGGGAGGGCTTAGGAAAGCCCTGCTCAGGCCTGATAGCTGAGTAAATCCTTACAAAGGGCTAAAAAAGACAGCTCTTTAGGTGCTTTTTTTTGTTTGGGTTTTTTTTTTTTTTTTGTTTTTTTTTGTTTTTTTTTGTTTTTTT
>VZTT01014908.1:0-12969 GCA_013400855.1 Buphagus erythrorhynchus | reverse complement strand
TTTTTTGTTTTTTAATAATTTATGGTCTACAAGTGCCCCAAAGGCTTGGAATCATGTCCATGAATTGCAGAAACAGACCTCTGGAATAGCTGTGTGCTGTGAGTTCAAGGCCTGGGCAATTTAACATCTGAGTCAAGATACTGCTCCTGGAAAAGGTAGCTCCTTCAGAGAAAGAAAAGGAAAACTGAGGGTATATAAATTGTTTTGACTTGAATCCAAAGCAAAAACGGAATAAGACACTTTCTCTTTTGGAAGAGCCACCCAGAAGGGGTCACTGGGGCAGTCAGGCTCTTTAAAACTCAGCTGGTGAATTAAGAGAAAGGCCTTGCTAAGGCAAAGAAGAAGTTTGGTTCCATAACCTTGGTATTTACTTTTGTCTCTGCTCCTGCAACACAGAAAAGTCTGGTTTATCCATAATTAGACTCTTCCTGGATCCCCTTGGTTGATGGCATCTGAGATAATCAAGAATCTTAAATTAATTGCTTTAGACAGACTGCTTATCACCTGGGTTCAAATATACTCAGGCAAATGAGGGAGCTAAGTCCAAATCTCCCATACCTCCTTGTTTCATGGAGAAAAAGGCAACAACAATTAAAAAAACAGAAAAAAACCCAAACATAAACGCAAACAAACAAGCAAACAAAAACATTAAAAAGGAGGGGAAAAGGACTTTTTCTAGGTAAATATTTCTGTTACTGATATACTGAGAAACTTTCAGTCATTCTTTCAGAATGGTGATTTAGTCCTTATAGCAGACAAAAAAAAATTGAGGCCTATATTTAGAAAGCCAGTATTTCTATAGACCTACAGATACTGATCTTGCATAAATGTAGAAGTAAATGAACTGAGATATGAGAAAATACATAGTGCCTATCTGAGATCAGAAGATGGGGAGTCTGGAAGTGATTAAATTTGCTCAGGGAGTCTAAATATATTAGGTTGAACATCAGTATCTCAAAGTAAACAGGGGCAAGATAAAAAGACATGGAGCAAAATTAAAACTAAATTTCATTCACGTCACTTTGCTCTTACCAGAATCTTGTTGGTGAGCTCTAAACTTCTAAAAAAGCCAGGAACAAGTTCCTTGAAATTGCAGTTGTGAAGTCTTTAAACTGCCTGGTTTCAAATGAGCAACAACTTCCTCCCTAATCATTTTTACTGAAGTTAGAGAAATTAGACGGGGGCTTCATTTCTCTTTTATGTCTCATACAGAGATGTCACTCAGCAGTTTTTGTGGGGAAAATGGCATTTAAAAGCATTAAAGTGGGACCATAAAACTGGCGTGCTTTTCCGGGGGATGAAAACATGGTGTTTGCAATTTAGAGACCTTCTGATAGTTTTGCCATGGCAATTACTGTCTCTTCAACTCTGAGCACCCCACTGCAGTCAAATTTCAGTGAAAGGATAAACAAAAGTGGGATGAGAACTGGGAGCAAAGCCACTGCAGCAAGGCTGTGCCAAGGGAGAGGGATGCTGATCTGTGGTGCATGGCACAGTNCAGCCTGGCAGAGCTGGGGGTGCTCACCTGCACAAGAGAAGGCTCCAGGGAGAGCTCAGAGCCCCTGCCAGGGCCTGAAGGGGCTCCAGGAGAGCTGCACAGGGACTGGGGACAAGGCATGGAGGGACAGGACACAGGCAATGGCTTCCACTGCCAGAGGGCAGGCATGGATGGGATCTTGGGAATTGGGAATTGCTGTCTGTGAGGGTGGTGAGGCCCTGGCACAGGGTGCCCAGAGCAGCTGTGGCTGTCCCTGGATCCCTGGCAGTGTCCAAGGGCAGGCTGGACAGGGCTTGGAGCAGCCTGGGATAGTGGAAGGTGTCCCTGCCCATGGCAGGGGGTGGAATGAAATTATCTTTAAGGTCTATTCCCTCTCAAACCATTCTGTGATTCTGTGATTCTCTGATTCTCTGATTCTGTGCTTCTGTGATTGATAATTTAGAAGATAAGGAAAAGAACATCAAGCATGCTCCGTGTATTCAGGACTCGAGGATCAATGGTGTATGCCAACGTCAGCCCAAACGTTCCACAGGCCATTGGTAGAGAACCATTTAGTCCAAAAAAAGGCCATAGAAGAGGTAAAGAAAGCATGATCAACATCTGAAGCCTCAGAGTACTGGTAAATACAAACACATTTTTGTTTAATGCCCAAAGTCCCTCACGCGTCTGACAAAAAACATACTTGACCCCCTGACCCTACTACTCATTTAAAAGAAATAGAGCCAGGAATTTCTAGGCAGTGCCACAACCAATTTATAAAAATTATTTATAGGGAGCAGGCATATATTCAAAGGATAGCTATATCCTGGGATTTCAGCAGTCATAAATACTCTACCCACCCAACAAACTGTCATGCTGGATTGTGTGAAGTTTTAGAAAGGAGATGCCTTTCACATGACTAATGCAAGAATGTAGACAACATATGTTATGATTTAAACAACAGTTTTCCTTCTTTCTGTGGGGAAAAGCAAGTACATTCTTGCTGAGCACAACCTGAGCATGGTGTTTATCCAAGGCTTAAATTAACCTTGCTGTCAGCCAGGTCTGGAAAGAACTAGTATTTGTAAGTAGAAACCAGTGTTATGAGGAAATAAGGAAAGAGAATATGAGGTTGCTGTGTGATTTTATATACATATTTCAGGTTCTAGACACCCAGCTTAGTATTTTAGCTGACTTGTGGTGGCTATCTGGGTACATGTTCTTAGCCCAGAGCAAATTTAAACTAATTGAGCCTATTCACTGCTTAGCCTAAGGCTAAACTCTGTTACCTCCCTTTGCCACCAACCAGCTGCACACAGCCAGCAATTACCAACTTGTGTCAGCAGCATCATCAGTGGCACTGAGAAGGTGAACTTGTGCAAGAAGGAAAAGGCAACAAAACCCTCCCTGGATTAACAGGATTTGCTCGTCAGGCAGCAGGCAACAGACTCGTGGGACTCAGAGCTACAGGATGTGTGGGTGCAAATGTCTCCTGGAGGGCCTGGGCAAGAACTTGAATGAGAAAATTCACTGGAAATTATTTAATGGGCAAAAATGATATCCAGTTCAGGAGATGCCCTGAGCTATTCATCATGCAAAATGCAGAGGATTGTGAAAGAGGATTGCACACGCTTGCTCAGCCTGTCCTCTTCCTCAGACATCCAGTGATGCTGCTGTTGGAAAGAGCTGCTGGGCCCTACAGACCCTCAATCTGATCCAGTTCTCACCTTCCTGCATCCCAGTCTGTCTGTGTGCCTGAGGACCACCTTTGCTCTGGTGGGTGAATTTCATCCTGTTAGCATGGCCAGTCACCAGGGAGCCATGGTGCCACTTGAGGAAAAAGTTCTTGTAGCACACATTTTAGCTGGTAAAAGGTTTGAAAGCAAATCTGCAAGTCCATGTTGACTTCTTGGTGCTGTCAGAAGGATGTCTGAACCACTCCTGGAACTGCTGAAAAGCCTGTTTACTGAGCGAAAACTCTCATTCAATAGCCCTTTCCATATCTACATCTAAACTGCAGATCTAAGGAATTAGTGTTTTGGCAAAGTAATCAGGTAAAAGCAGCTCCCTTACTGCATTCAGCACCAACTATACAACATGATATTATCGAGTTTAATCAACTAAATTGTGCTGTGTTATGGGAGTGATAAATATGAGCTCAGAGCTTGCAGTGTCTGGGACTAAACAATCATATTAGGTGGATATATCTCCCATATTTCACAGCAGACAGAGGCTACCATAAGATGTGTTTTTTTTCTCTCTCAAAGACTTTCCAATGGGAAAGCCTAGTCCAGAGATAGCATCTTTTATTAATAGAGCGTGACATGCAGCCCTCCCCATCTGCCACAGCCTGGAGTAGTTGAGAGGATGGTGGCTAGGTCACATCAATACTGGCATGAAACCCATCCCAGCCATAAACCAGCTGCCTCACTGCAACCAGGTAATGACTGGTTAGTCCCTCTGCCATTCCTCCCCAGATTGTGACAAATATTACTGCCAAACAGCTTTATTAATAGTAACTCAGGTGAGCCTGTAGGAGCTATGGAGCTTCACCTTTGTGCTGCAGCAAGGGCTGGCCACCAGTGAGCCAGCCATTGCTAATGCAATATGGTCTCTTTTACATGAAGATGGGATGGGATGTCACCACAGCAGAGTCAGTGATGCATTTGTTACAAGATACCACTTGATGCCTGAATGACAACACAAATGACTGTGCCAGTCGTACTGAGCTCTGCTCTGCTGTCTGTGACACCAGTCAGGGTGTCCAGCAGCAGGGAACTGTCAGAACCTCTCTCAGCAGCACGCTGGGTGCTTACCAGCTGATGCAGTGATCTTAATAAAGCCAGACACAGATCTTTATTTCTGCCTTCTAAGGCTCTCTGTGTTCCGCCAGGCTGCATTTCCCTGCGTGTCAGTGTCAGGCTGAGAACATAAAATTGCTCTGGGAGTGCCATGCTGGCCTGTGTGAGAGGTATTGCATGGGTCCAGTCTGGGTGTTGGGACACCAGGCTGGGTGGCTTTGCTCTGGGGGAAGCAGCCCTGGTGCTGCAGAGGTGGCTGTAAGCCCAGACTGAAGCTGGGGACCTGCTGCAGCAGAGGCTGCACAGCAGCCAGGGTCACCTGCATGAAGGGGGGGTGGCTAGACAGCTGGGACACAGGATCTGGGTAAAATCCAGGTAATTTTCCCAGCCTGAAGCAGCGCTTGGGACTCTGCCTTCAGCCTGTCTTGTGTCTGTGTGCTCTCTCAAGTGAAAACTGAACTCTCCCACCACCCCTGCCACTGCCCTGACCTTTGTTGTCGTGCCAGATCCGCACTTTGCAGAGGTCTCCCAGGCTCAGCATCTCAGAGAAGCTGAATTCGTCCATCTGGTTCCTCTCAAACTTGTTAGACTTGTTGGACTCCTTCAGAGGCAGGGTGCCGCTGTCCCCATACTCCCCAAACAGGATCAAGGACACGTTGGCATCAGTGCCTGCTCCTGGAAGGAGAGAGCAGAGGAAAATGCCATGGGTTACCCTGCCAGGCTGGGCTGACTCCCAGCCCAGCATGGGGAGGCAGCAAATGCAGGCTGGAGGAGGCTGCAGGGGTGCTCCTGCTTCTCTGGGCACCACCAAGGCATTTCAGTGGATTCATGCAGGATCCTGCAGGGAGGACAGCCAGCTCTTCCAGTCCATCCCACAAACACAGCTGGATGCTTTGCCCTGGCGCTTGAGATGTGGTGACTGTGGTGATGGCAGTGCTCATAGGAAGCAAATTTCTGTTCCTGATGGAGGACTGTCCATCACAACACTCTGCAGGGGATGTCAGGTTAGTAACTCCCACTATTCCGAGGTAGCTTGGGAAGTAAAAGTAACTTACCCAGAAGAATCCAGCAATCTACTAAGAAGTGTAAGGAACATACTTTATAACTTTTCTAGCCGCAAAGTGTTGTCCTGGACTTCCTACCGAAGCACAGTCCCTTTTTGACACTCAGTCATTCCTTCCTGCATTTCCACAACCTTCTCCAAGCAATTTTGGCACTCAGCATCCTTCAGCTGGGTCTGTCCCCTCCTGCTCTCCCTGTGCTTGATGGTTCAGGGATTTCAGAGCTACATACAGATCATCCACCAAGCCACTGCACCATCTCATGGCCCACTGCTCTCAATGCCCAACAGGTCTTCCTTTTATATTGCTCTTTCTCAAAATATTGTCCACGCAGCAATTAATGGAAAAAGTCCCAATTTCTCCTGCAACACTTTGCCCTACTAACTTCTACCTTCTTATTGTGTATATGCTAGGAAATTAAATAATTTCCAAGATCTTTATTGCCTGATATTGAGTGTCATTTGTCCTCTACGGATCATATTTTGCCAAAGAAAACAGCTATTCTGTTTTCCTGGCTTTTGGGGAGTTCAAGGTCAAGCCACCACCTGCAGTGACCTTAAATTTTAGCTGCAAGTGTTACATCTTCACCTGGCACTATTTATAGTTTGATCAAAACGAGTGCATTTTAATTTTGACGCCGTGATATAAAAGCAGACTCACAGAGAGAAACAAGATTACACGTGGGCAGACAGTCATTGCTGTGTCAGAACCAAGGCCCTCAAATTTTGGAAAAGGAAAAACGAGACCATCAAGCTCAAATCTGCCTTTCAAAGAAACTCAGCATCTGCTGCCCTCGTTTGGATAGCCCAGCTTTGAAAGTCCAACCTCCTGCCATGCCCTTTCTTACACAAGAGTGTCACAAATGCACTTTGAGCCACACAGACGGTGTTTCCCATTCAAACACAATGCAGAGACAAAGTTAGGGGGACTGCAAACTTCTGGAGAAAGGTCCCACTTCCACAGGATTATTACTTGAATACAGAAGTCAGGAAGAAATCATGACTGTTCTTATGGAAGGACTGGGAAAAAATTGCTAGAAGAGGAGAAAAAGAGTCATAGAGAGGAAAGGCAGAGCAACATGTGTCCATGCAAGAAGCTGCCCATGTTAAATTTGGGCTAATTTTCAACAGTTCCCTGGGAAGGGTTTAAGTAGGAAGAGAAGGCATCAGGGATTCAGGCAGTTCATCTGGCAGTATTTTTTTATGACCCCAAAGCTTGCTGAGGTGAGGAACAAAGCAAAATAAAGTCCATTTCCTTGCAAAGAACAGAGTCCTAATTAATGCCAGGTCTCAAAAAGCACAGAACCAACTGTTTCTTAGCAAAACCGTCCCTGCAGGAAGAAGCTTATGAAGGTCTCATGCTGTGACATTTCCCTCACAAGCAATTAGCAGGGTATGGGAAAGTAAAAAGCAGAAATGCTAAATCAATGTACATTTCACTTATTTGTCTCTCTGATATTTTTGTTGTCATTGTTGTTGCCAGTTCCAGGAAACTGTCAGGCACATTTAGGAACCATAAAAAACTTGACAAATGAAGAGAATGAAGGTGCTGTGGTTGCACCAGCCTTAACTGGTGATGAGTGCAATAGCTCATGGATTGATACTGGGATCTGCAGAACTGAGCAGAACTTCATCATGAGCACCCTAAACAATGCCAGGGTGTTTCCCCAGCAGATTTCCAGCTAAGAGTATATTTGTGTGACTGACTGACGTGCTGAATGCCAGAATCCCAACCCAGATGGACCTTGAGAAACCTGAGGACTGGGAAAGCAGAAATCCCGTGGAATTCAGCAAGGAGAAATGCAAAATCCTCTGTCTGGGTTGGAATTAACCTTAACCTTGCACATGCTGGGAAGCTGAAGATGACCCAGAGTTTACAGCAGTGCCATTCATATTCTGATTGGATCCAAGCTAGCAGGAAGTTTCCAGAGTTCAGTTTGAATTCCTGGGTTTTGTCAAGACACTGAGAAGAGCTCAGAGGATGACTGCTGAGATGGACAAGAGCTCCTCACACCACTGTGAGGAGAAGCCTGAGAGGAGCTGGGGCAGGTGCACAAGGGCCCCGTGTGCAGGGACAGTGGTAATGATTACAGGGCCATGTACTCTGTCACATCATACCCCAAAAAGCCACAGCCACAAGCTGATGGGGAGGTCCAGGCTGGGAATGAGGTAAAAACAAGTTTCTTAGGAATCTGGTGCAGGTCTGGGTGCAGATGCCTGGGGAGGTGGTGGCATCACTGTTCCTAGAGTTGTCCAGTGTTTGGCTGGGCACTCTTAGCTGGCAAATTTTCCTTTGAGCAGGAAAATGGGTGAAATAACCTCCAGAGGACCCTTTCAACAGAAATCTCTATATGATTCTTACTGAGCAGATGCTGCATTTTTAAACAAGCTCTGGGCCTGAGTCACAGCCTTCTGAGGCCAAAGAATGTCCTTCTTTTGATATAAAAAAGACCTATATAAGGCACTAGGAACTGACACCAACTGTCCTAAATTATGTAATTTATAAGTTGGAACTGAGCTGACAACATCCTAATTAATCTTATAACAGCAGAGATAAGAACCTTCTGCTTCATTAATGCTTGGGAAATGAGAAAGCAGTATTTTTTCACTCTCCATCTTTACTGCATTAACATGTATATGATGCCTGCATAGAAGAAGTAAAAATTATCCAGCCAAAGGACATTTTTGTGCCTCAGAAATAGCCATGGGGTGGTCTAGCTCTATTGCATCGCTGTCTATGGGTCCTGCCTTGAAGAAAAACAGATTGTTCTTTACATCTGAGATCAAGACCTTGGTTTAAACCAAAGATTACCCATGTGACTTGGGAGATGTATGCCCTAAAAACCTCTTCTTATCTATGTGTAGTCTGAGAGCCATCTGAGGTACTGCTGGTGGTGGAAAAGAGCTGATTTGAGCTTTACAGGAGCAGAGTCATTCCCAGTTGCAAACTCTGTAGGTTAAATTTTTACTGGAGTAGAGTGATGTTGTGAAAGAAACTGTAACTTAGATTTCTTTGAGGAAAATGTAAAACAATGCTGTTGTTAAATGTGTGTGTGGTGGGGAGGAAATAGCTTATGCTTTCTGGTTTGCTGCAGAATCTTCTTTGTGGGATTAATTTTCCCTAACTTTAGCCATCTAACCTAACTTAATCGTGAAGTCTCTCTCTGAATCTGATGAAGAAAAGCTCAAGAGGCAGAGAGCCCCAGGAGAGTTATCCAGAACACTGATAAAGACTTCTCTCCCAGATGAGTTGACCAGAGACAGTCTAGACTAGGAGGAACTAAAACCAGAAGTATAATTTTTCACAGAGTGGCAAATAGGTGAGATTATTTTGCCTGCCTTTTTTTTTTTTCTTTTTCTTTCGGTGACTCTCCTGTGCTGGAAAGTTGAAAGCCATTGCAAAGAAAAACTTTATACCTAGAAATAAACACATTTGATTCAAGTCCTTGTCCATTATTGCTGCTCCTTGACAATGTCAGCGTGGCAGGAGATGATATAACATGTTTAAACATCACCAAGGATAAAATGTCTTTCTTCCTGAATTGGTCCAACCAGGAGTAATTGTGGAATACATAATGATCAAAAAGGGGAGATGGTTCATGACTTGCACCTGCTTTAGATAAGCTGGATAAAGTTCAACATTATGTCAGTGAGCTGTGTGATCTAATCACAAACAGACTCTCTGAAACCTCTCTGTAATCTGCTCTCTCCTACTGGTTGTCGCTGTTCATAATGAAATAAAATGTTTCTTCATTAATACCCGTCATCCTTCATTCAATGGGAAGGGCAGATCTGTCTGCTGCTGCTGTCATTTTCTATTCTCCTCTCATTTCTATTTCCATTGCCTTTGTGAGTTAGGGCTGGTTTTCACAGAAAAGGTCACAGAAAGATCTACCGTTATATTAGATGGATGGTCGGATACATAAACAAATCTTCCTCTCTCTCTCTTTTGTTTTTTGTATTTCACTACATGTCTTTCAGACAAGCAGCAGGCAGAGAAGATAGATAAGAAGTTGTGAGGTGGCACGAAGATGCTCTGCCAGAGAAATTTTGATATTCTTAGATCAAACCTTAGAAGCTGCATAAATTACCATTGATAAAACCAGGGGAAAAAAAGAAAAAAATAGAAAAAAAAAAAAGAAGCAACAAAGGAAATAAAGAAAAGATATTTAGAGGTCAGGAGCTGGTTATGTGCACTGGTGTGACAGAATCTCCCTTGAGGACCAATCTTTTAAGCAAAATCTCTTCAAGACAATGTTTGTCTTGCCTCATCTTGGCACAATTCACCTTGTATGTGGCAGCAGATTTCATCCAGCAGCCTGACCAAATTTCCCATGAAAAGAGGCAGTGATCCCAGGAAATTACATTGAAACCCCATTTCTTGGCTCTTGAAGCTCTTTCTGTATACTCTGTTCCACCTCTTCTATCTGGTGTGCATTTAGGAATGTTTTTTTCCACAGCCTGAGATAAATGGTCTCAAAACACTTTGAAAAGGTGGGTGAATTATTGCTATCTGCTTTAGGCAAGGCAGACAGTGCTGACTGAAAATATGAAGCACACTAGCTCTGACCACCCTACATGGATGGACCTGACCAAAAACTGAAAAATGTGGCTGCTGACCTGTGCAGCTTGGTCTGGTAATAGTTTCTTCAGAGGAATCAAAGAGCAATCAGACCTGGGCCTTGTGTCTAAATATGTTATTCCCAGAGCTCAGATGAGAATGAGTCTCTATGACATTGCCATGGTGAACAGCCAGCCAAAATGGTTGTGTTCCAGCTAAACAATGTGTTTTTTTTTTTTTTCAAATGCAATTTCAAATGAAGCAGATGGGTTTTTTACTTCCATTGTCAAAAAACAAACTTCATACTAGAAAATTCGTAATATATCTAGCAAGGACCAACCTCCAATGTCACTGGTTTTAACCTGAAGGCTGTACGTGGTGTCCTCCATCATCTGCTCATCGTTTATGACAGCTGGCATCTCACACACCAGGCTCCCCTTCTCATTTTTCAGCTTGGATAGCCAATCCCCATAGGTAAATGTGGCAACTTCCTGGTTAGTAAGATTCCTGAGGGTGATCTGTGAAGAGCCAAAATGAGGGGAGAAAACTTACTTACCATTTGAATGAGGGCAAATGTTAAACTAATAAAGTGCATGATCTGGTTGGACATGAGGAGAGCTTGGCCATAGCTCCAAAGCCCATACTGAACTCTTCTGGGATATATGGAGCTCTTGCCTATGGACAGTATTTGCTGTGGTGGTTTGTCCTGAGAAATGGTCTTCACAGTATTATAATGCTGTTTCAACCATGTGGCAAAGCAAAAGGAGAAATTTGCTCCCCTGAGCTAAGTTATAGACAAAGCTCATCTCTAAGAGAGTCAGACCTCTTCTGTGAGCCAGCATGGGATTCACTCCAAAGAAGTAACAGAGATACTCAAAACTTCACTACCTTTCCTGGAAGCACTCAGCATCTTTCTTTTGCCTGTCTCCTTTGCGTGAGCATGCAGAAATCATTGTAGAGAGACACAAGCCCAAACAAGTTAAAACAAGCCACAAGATAAAATTAGGCCAGCAAAAACTTAATATTTCACACACTTCTCCCTCTGGGAAAAGGTGACAGAACAAACAGTATGCAACAGATATTAGTCACACTATCTAACGTGTCATGGAAGCAGCTCAGATGCTGTGGTGATAAGAACGGAATGGGAATGAATTCAGAGCAACTCAACAAGTTACTCCAACAAATGCCTAATAAAATACCCACCTTTATGTCTCTTGTTGTGTGTGGGCTCAGTGGAGCATCAGTCAAGTGGGAGAAAAGCATTACACCTGCCTGGAGCAAAAACCTAGCAGTAAGTTCTCACTAAATTGAGGGAGGCTGAAGGGAAGGGAGGAGGCAGCACTTTAAATTGCCATTTGTGTTACCATCTAACAGAAACAGAGACTGTACCTGTGTGTAGCAGTGCATCAGAAAACACTGCCCCTGCACAGGCCACGGAAACATGACTTGTCAGAGAAGTGTGGAGTAATATTGGGGAGGAATGGATCAGGAGTGGTGGGGAATGTTACATTAAAAAGGATTCTGCTGCACCCACTGCTCCAAGCATGGCTGCATGCCATGCAAACCCAGGTCCAACTGAGCTGTGAAAATCTTCAAGGGTGTAGATTCCCCAGACACTCTGAGTCCTCATCCCAGGGCTGCACCACTCTCATTGGGAAGATTTTATTCTTTTTATCTGATCAGGGTTTTCCTCAGTTCAACTCATGTCCATTGCCTCATGGCTTTTTGCTGTTTACCTCTGAGAAGAGTCTGGATCAGTGGTTTCTGTAACCTCCTTTCAAGCAGCAGAAGAGTGTAATTGGATTCCTCCTCAGCCTTTTCTTGCCATGGCTTGAAAACCCTATTTTCCTCAGCCTTCCCTAGTGTGCCACATGCTTCCTGTAGCCCCTTGACCACTGCTTCCACTGCGTGCTCATATATCAGCCTAAGGAAAAAAACTCAGTAAAACTTGTCTTGAGATAAAATGTGCTCAAATTCTGTCTTCAAACTTCAGGTGTCCCAGCCCATGGCCTTCTGTTGACCCCAGCCAAGCCCTGCTGGAGTCTTCAGCTGTTCAAAAGAAGAGTACTGCTCCAGCTTATAAAAAAATTGTTTTAAAGAGGGCAGTAGCTACCCTGAACATAAGCAATAAGCCATGCTGTTTGTACATTGAAGGGTTCTGTGGGTAGGACGCTCTTCTGGGGCTTTCAATCTGCCTGATGCTAAAGAGGGATCTGTAACACAGCACCTTCACCCCCTGCCCCAGGGGGACAGGACATTCCTGGCTGTAGAAGATGTCCCACTTTTCTGAAGAGCTGCTTATTCATAGCCAGTGACACTAGTACTTTGTGGTAAAAAAACCGTTCTGTGAGTCAAGAGATGCTGATTCAGACCCTTGCTTTGAACCAAGCAGAAATCAGGTCTCCCCCACCCCAGCTGGTGGCCTTTCTGCTGGGGCACAGAAGTGCCCTCTCTCAAGGATGTGTGAGTGATGCCTGCATCCTCTTAGGAGTCCAACCCAGAAAGTTTTCTTTGCAAAATCGAACTGTGAATAATGCCAGGTTGACTGAAAAGTGTGTGAAATGTATGCTGGAAAAGGTTCAGCCAGCAGTAGTTCTGCCGTGCTTGGGAATGACAGCGACACTGTTAGTAGCAAATTGTCCTGAGCGAAGCTTGCAGGGAATTGTGAGGGAAGCAGTGAGGATAGAATCAGATTAGAGTTGTCAGCTGGAGAGCACTCACAGACACAGGGGTCAGGCCTCTCACAAATACCCAGCCCATGCTCAGCGCTCCAGATGCTGTCTGAGAAAAAAGGCCTGGCTACTAAAGCTGCTGGAACAAAATGCCAGCGTTTTCCAGCCTCTGACCCTCACCCAGGACGTGTGATTGCATCTGTGTGCATCTTACTGTAAGCAATAAGGGCAGAAACAGAGAGACCTGAGAAAGAAACAGAGACCTGTCCCTGGTACCTTGTTCTGGGGTGGTGCTGCAGGAGGACCAGACAGGGGGAAGGGATTAATTTTATGAGCATTTTTTGCCCAAGGGATATCAGCCCACAAATCCAACTCTATCCTGGGCTGATCCCCCAGCG
>VZTT01014905.1:2947-26535 GCA_013400855.1 Buphagus erythrorhynchus | reverse complement strand
TTCTGTTCTGGTGACACAAGACCTTCCATTAGAGCCTGGAAAACTTCTAAAGAGATTCAAGATGTCAGGCAGCTAAATGTATGTTAGGTGCACAGGTATTTGATAATGGTGCCAGACTGAGTTAATCGAGAAGCTGCAACCTATGAGTTCTGGACAAGGTCAAAAAGGCTAGCTTGGTTGCAGGGTTTGGGGGAAATATTGTCCTGAATTGCTCCACAGGGGGTTATTTGGATTGCTGAGCTAACTTTAAAGCCTCTGCAAAACATGCTGACCTGAACCAAGGTCTTGGCTCTGAGCCCAGCCCTATTGTAGAAATAAGATTTCCATAGGTGGTAAACACAAACTAATACTAGTGTAATACTCACATCCACTGCTTCATCAATAAGCAAACTATTAATAACATTAACTCTACCTTTGGCTTATATGTTGGTTAACAATCTGCAGAAACACATTGAATTGTTCATGCTTATTAGACTGACAAATATCTTGAAGATGAAGAAAAATTGGTTTTTTTGGATGCTATGAAATAAGTGACATTTATTATTTTTTTACATATATATATTTTTTTTTCTTCTATCTGTGTACAAATCCACCCCCAGGTCACTCTGAATCTGCCACTTTTAATGTTGCATCATCTGAATAAATGCTACACCACAACAGAACCCACAGTAAAACACTGCATATCCATCTTTGGGATTATTGGTTTATACAGTGTTAACCATTAATTCTTTGTAACTACAAATTTCTTTGTAACAAACAACTTTCCTCTTGAATTTTGAGTTCATTCTGGTCCCTAAAAACAAAATTTCCTATAAGCTGGAGGAAAAATGTGCATCTTTATTTTTTCAGATTATACTTTTACAACATATAGAAAATCTTTAGATATGCAAATATTTCGGCATATTTAGACCTGCCAAATGGCATAGCAATGACAGATCTATACTATCACTTCTATTGATTTCTAACTCAGTAGCAGGTGAAAAGGAGAATAATATAGCATGAGCAACTGTTTTATTTTTCAAAGAGAACAAATTTTCAAACTAACAAAAAGCTACTAATCATAAACTCCTTATATCACAGCAAATCTTCCTCTTTCATTATGACTACACAGCTTAAACAATTTCTATGAATTGCTAAACTTATATTTGTTACATTCAAGGGTCATTTTGCATAAATGAATCACAGCTTCTTGGGGCTTTTAATCAGCAAATATTGCCATCACTTGATTAAAATACTCTAAGAAATCTCTCTTTTTAAATTAAAAAATAAACCCAAAGCTATGATTTTCACATGATAATTTTTCATATTTTTCACATGATACTGTAAAGCAATTCCTAATTTAAACTGCATATTTAAATTGAAAATTCTGATCTAAAAATTGTGCTTTCACCTCTTCTCCAAACTTTGAGTTAATTACTCCGTTTGTATGCTGGTCCATCCACGAGGTTCTCTGGACATTTAGTATTTTGTATTTTGTATGGCTAGAACTGTGCTTCTGAAGCAGTTTGGTATCTGGATCAAACCTCCAGATCAGAAGCTCTTCTTTCCAGTTTCACTAAAGAGTCTGATCCTGGAGATACACTCAGAGTATGCTCAGCACAAATTGATTCACAGTGATTGACACTGCAAGGGAAATGGTTTTTTGAGTCCTTTGACAAGAAAATTAAGTTGTCATTCTGGTGATGAGTCCTGGTCTCTGGTTCCTTCTTCTAGGACATGCATTCTATATGTTGCTCAGGGCATTCCCATGTAAGTGAATTAACCTAAAATGGCTGGGTGTATCCAGTGACAATTCAGTCACTTTTAAGACTCTCCTGGCTATCTGAAGGCTTATGTTGATGATGTAGGCAGAGTGGTCCTGGTATGGGTTGTCTTGGGAGCCTTGCCTTTTGTCACTCCTTTTCAGGAGTTCCTGGCAGCACCTCTTTCATACACAATCATACTCATGCCTATCATATCTAAAAGGGTTGATATGCAAAAGCATGATGTCTTTATATCTCTGCATAGTACTTATCTGACAGGGCTTATACCTGTGTATTCAGTCATGTGACACACATGTTAATATATTGGTCACTTGAGGAGGCCACATCTCATGGCATCAAGAGCTACACAACTCAGCCTGCATGGGGAAGAAAGGTTCATTGCAGCAGATTCCAGAGTTACGCTTCAGAAGATTGCTTCTGCCCTGAAGAAACCTTACTTCTCCAGTTCACACTATTAGTTTAAACAGAACACTACAGCTAATTAAGCAAAAGTCTCCTGGTTTTGACATGACTCTGGGAAACTGGAGATGCTTTTTTAAAAGTCTTTCAATGTGAAAAAGAACAGAAATTTATAATTCTGACTTAGAATCTGAGTGCTTTTTTTATCTTCTAACAAAATTCTACCTTCTCTGTCAGCTGTCCACTATTTCAATATGATCAACATTCAGAAAGATCCAGACTTTCAGACCACAAAACAAATTAATTATATAGACAGGTAGATGGAGCAGTGGGATGTGAATTACGGGTCTCTGCAGGTAAAAATTACTGTAGCATCCCTGAAACAAAGAGTTACAGAAATCTTCAAATCCCTGCAGGAGCCTGGTTTGCAACTTTACTAAAAAAGTAGCAATGTGTTCCTCATTGTAGAAAGATTTTTGCAAACTTCTAATTTGTCTTAAAAATCATACAGTTAAAAAACAAAGAGGTAATCCTTGCAAAAAGCTGAAGTTTCTGTACTACAGGGATCTTTTTCCTTCTTGTGTGTGTGCTGTTCTGCTGGGGTGACTTGTTTGGTTGGTTTTACTGTGGGTTTTGAGTGTTTGTTCGTGCTGGGTTTTCGTATGAGTTTTTTGTGGGTTTGTTTTGATTGTTGTTTTTTGGGATGTTTTGGTTGGTTGGTTGATTTTTGTTGTTCTGTTTTGCTTTTTTAATGAAAGCCATAAAACAGGCTGTCATCATGATCACGTTTGTGTTCTTTCAGAAAAAGCAAGATTTTTTTTCTTCCTGATTAAGAAGATTAAAGGGAAGCTTGGGCAGTGATCTATATTTAAATATTGCTTTTGCATTAACAGCAACACAATAGATATAGAAGAATGCATGCATCAAGGAAAAAGAAGAGAGACAATGTTTCTATCTATTAGGAAAGAAAAAAAAGAAGAATATAATTAGTTTTCACAGAGTTATTACAATCAAAGCTACCTTTTTTCTGTAACCAAACAGTAATAAATAATTATATCATGCAGACCAGCTGTGAAGGTAATGAATACAGTGCAATGCAATACAATGTAAGATTCTGAAGACTATGTAATTATTTTGAGAAATTAGTGTCATCAATTAGCCTCCCTTCACAGCATGCTCTCAGTAAGTTATTCTTTTATACAGCTTCACAAATGAAATCTATCTGAACAATAAATAACATTAGGTATACAACATACCACAAGCAGAATGTTAAAAACACAACAAAACTAAACAAAACAATTGTTAAGAAGCAGTAATAAAAAGAAAAAGAAATGTGTATGCGCTGCAGAAAGCCCAAGGCATTAATGAGAATAATTAACCCTCTACACCTAAATTCTGGCCTCATTGCAAATCTTCTATCTTCTTTGTGTATTGCAAAAGAGTTAATGCGCTGATGGACCAACACTGGCTGAGTTATTATATGTACCTTAAGTAAAAAATCCTACAAACACATTGTAATTTCTAGGTCCTTGATTTTGCATAATACAATTTAATTTCTGTTTTTCATCCCTACACTTGAAGTTACCAGTTCCATTCCCCTCAGACTCAATGTCATAGCTACAGTGACTTCAGTGGTGCAGAAACAGTGCTCCAACACAAAAAAAAATGTTGATAGGCCAGAGAAATCAGTGCCTCATTCATGTTGAATAGACTGTGTTCTACAGGCTATAGTTTGAAGAACCATATGCATATTAAGGTTTGCTAATGTACTACAGAGCTCAAAGATAACTTAAAAACAAGTACATAGGTAAGTAACTAAGCAAGCAGAAAATCTCCCTCTTGCAGGAAAAAGAATGGTTAATCAGGACTAAATTTGTAAGAAACTGACTCAAAGGAAATAGCATCAGGAATTATGAAAAGCATAGGCATATAACCTGAAATGATCTTAAAATCTGTTTTAATATTAAAATCTTTCTATGTTATTATAAAGCAACAATCAAAAATTAAAGAGATTGGTGGAAGATGTATAGCAGTAAATGATGCTGTATAAACTCATCTCTTTCTGGTCTTCCTGTATTTTTGTGGTACACCTGATTTTGATCTCTACAAATTTAGAATGACCATTTAAAAACTTGTACCTAGAGAAAATGCATAAAGAAAAGCAGCAGGGCTGAGGACGTGAGACACTTGAAATCTGCTAAGGAGGAAAACCAGAAATTTAAGTAAGACAACGGCTGTCAATTAATTTGTTTCACAATTACACTATGATATTTGATACATAATCCAAAAAAGAACAAGAAGAAGTAAAAGATGTAACACAGAACACAAAGGGCATCTTCAATGACATTTCCTACCAACATTAATAAAACTAACACAATCTGCAAAACAAAATTTTATAAAGATCCTATTGTATAGCAAAAAGGATTTTTGGCACGTTTGTACCAGTGGTTAATACAGATGGAGGAGAAACATGGGCATTCTCCAAGAATATCAAGTATCAGTTAAAAGCTGAACTGTAAAACATGAAAAGATTTATGCATATAGTACTTCTGGAACCATACCAAATCCTTCAAGGTCTTAGTTCTGGTACTTGAAGAAGAAGCCCTTGAATATTTCAGACATAATAAAAATCAGACTACAGACCCACAAGCTATGCCAAGTGAATTCTAGTATGGTCTTAGAATCAGATAGGAAAAAATGGAGGCTATGAAAATGAACAACAAAGTCATCAAGGTGAAAGACATGTTGGAGACGGTGAATAAGCAAGTGTAAGAAAAAAACACAAATGTAAACTACTACTAATCTACAGTGCAATGTAAACTATCCAAGATTGTAGTAAGTGCTGTCAATGATAAATATTCACTTAGAAGCTATATGAACACATTCTGCAGTATTTTCCATGCAGTGCATAATGCAGTGTAATAACAACAGTGAACACCACAGAAATATGTAACATCTCTCTTACAATATTGATGCTGTCATACTATTCCTTTAAGGGAAGAAAGTTAGACATGCTTTTGGCTGTTTGAAGTCAGTCTTGCATTATGAGTTCCTCTCTTGAGTTACAGATTAGAGATACTTCTCACCTAACAAGCAAAATAAAATTGCTCATACCCTCTTAAGAAGGGAAGAAAAAATTCCATGAAAAATGAGTTCTATGTAAATTATAGTCACACTATGTAGAAAACTGCCTGCCTTTGAAACTATTTGAAGAACTTTAGTTCCACTTTCTTCAGCGTGACCTTTGAACAAAATGTGTTTCCACTGGTTGGGGGTTTTCTGCAGGCATAACATCCCCTAAAGGAGAACTGTGTCTTTCTGATATTTTTAATTATTTTTGCTTTTTCAAAGTCTAGTTTTTCAAAGCCTTTAAACTAATCTTTAATCACAAATAATGATTAAATACAGTTCCACCAGATTCCATGGAATTACTGATGTAATTACTCTATATCACATATTCTACAGCAAGTTGCTGAAACTGAGTTAAGAGGCACAGTTCAGAATCACAAATTATGTTTAATTTATAACACTAGGAAAAAACCCTCCCTCAGCATTCTGTGACATCTTAGAAAGACATAAATTATGCAAGCCAGCTATATTCTTTCAACTAATTTGACCTTTTTCTTTTATCCACAACTATGGATACTACTATCCACAGCTATGGATACTACTATCCACAACTATGATTTTGTACAGTATTGCAATCCACTGAAACTAATAATACTTGTTTTTTCTCACATTAAAATAGCCTAGTATCTTAACTACTTCTGGGCCTGAGTGAGCTTCATCTAGAGATTCTTGCTTAAGACAGATTTGCTCCTTACTACTAATGTATGAAACTTTAAACTCCAAGAAGAGAATTTAGCAGCATGTTATTAACATCGCTTGAACTATTGCACATAAAGCAACTGTGAAATTAACTGTGAAAAGGAGGGTTTGCAGTTTTTTTCTAGTTTGACATTCCAAAATAGATAGTTGTCTGTAAGTCTGTAGCGTCTTTTACTTTCTTGAATGTGTTCAAATAAATAAGAAATGCTAGCTCAGTCCAGCAATTCATCTTTTCTAATGTTTTCCTTTTGACATTGCTTGATGTAAGACGTAAGATATCACCACAAAAACAAACTAATGAATCATAATATTAAGAATAATTTGGAAAAAATTAGGAATAACTCTTCATCGAAAATGTTTCTTTTTATTCTCAAGAAGTCCTATTCTCCAACATGATGTACAGTCCCCACATATATACCAAATGCTTCATAAATTTCATATAGACTTGAATTTATTTTAGTCCAAGAGAAAATCCTTAGTTCCCTGGCTTCTTCGTCTGATGTAATACATTAAACACACAAAAAAAACCAAACACAAAAACAAACAAACAAAAAAAAACTTCACTATCATTTGAAAGCAAGCTCAACTCCTTTAGTTGAAGTATAGTGACAGAGGGAATACAAAGATTTGGTTGTTTGGTCTGGTTGTTTGGTTTTGATTTTTTTTTTTTTTTAAGAAAATACAGTAGTCCATCTGTATGAGGTAGGTGGAATATATTACTAAAAAGGGTATTAAAAAAACCCAGCTTTATAACCCACAGGGTGCTGACTTTTGTGGATTACCGCCCAGCACCCAGACTTGCAATTCTGTAATAAACTACAACATCAATTCTGCAAGCTGTTGGTTCTAGCACATTGGGTTATGAACCCAGTTTTGGAATAACAGTAGTAGTAACACAACTGACTGGGAAAAATGAAATGACAGTTTTTCCATAAACTCAGTCTTCTTTTAGTTTGGATGCCATTTCCATTTCCTTTAAATTTATGCATAAAACCTTTGACTGGAAAAAATGTGTCTGTCTTTTAAACTGGCACCCACCAAGCTAAAATTCTCATTCAGCAGAAGTTACACATGTGCTTGATTTCATCAGCTTTGAGTAGTCTGACTAAGATCTTTGCTCTTAAAACCAGCTTTTAAATTGTGCAGTTTTCTAAAATTTCCACAGATCTACAAGGAGCACCCTAAGTGTTTTCATGAAATTGAGACAGAAGTTGGAAGGTGCAATAAGCTATTATAGTGCTTATTAAAAGCTGCAGTTTATTAGTCTCAAAGGAACTTGCCAAAATTCCACTAACTTCCACTTACTCACCAAATCCTTTGCTCCAAGTCAAGGAAATTATAGAGGGTTTTTCTAGAAGCACCAAAATTTCCAAATCCTTATATTCTGGTTTTCCTTTTTCCTGCCTGAGAGACTATGGGTTCCCTTGTTTTATAAAAAATAAAATGATTTTTCATATTGTTTATTTTATTCAGATCCAGTGTGAGACCTTATACACTGCTGAAGGGGTTCCACTCCACTTGAGCGTCAGTCTGGTAAACTCAAAAAGTCCTGCAAAACTGCTCCTTTCCTGAGTGTGCAACAAACCCTGAAAATCCCTGCTCACGAGCCTGAACCTGGCTGATTATTACCTTTGCTATTTATTCAGTTATTTACTTGTGAAGTCGTTTTGGGGGCAGGGAGAAGGGAAGGCATGCCATGCAAACGTTCGATAGATGAGGGCAAAGGCAGCTGTCTGGTATTTCCTCTACGCAGCAAAGCACAGGAGGACGCAAAGATCCGAGAAAATCGCCCACTGTCTGAAGAGTTACTGCGTCTCCCGAGCCGCCGAGAATGGGGAGGGGGTGGCTGGCTTCCTCTTGCGGGCAAATGACCGGCCGTAAGAGTGCGTTTTTAAGGGGTGATGTCAGAGAAATTAAACTTGAGCAAACACACCCCCCTACCTCAACGACGTGTTTCTCCTGTTGATAAGGCCAGAGAGGTGGCTGTGTAGCACACCCAGCTCACTCCTGCCCTACTGGGACGGGAGCTGGCCGGCGGGAGACACTTATTAATTATGAACGGGGAGATGTCCCTTTAAGGTCTGCTGTGCTCTCCGAGAGTATTTAGCGGGGGAGATTTGGCTTTATTTGTACATCCTAACGCTGGGCTAATTCAACGGGGAGGTTTCCAAAACTCAAAGACCTTTAGAGGGGTGAGTGGGGGGGAATCTGTGTGCGGCGGGAGGAAGCTAAATCTTCTTAATGCGAAGAAGCAACGTAAAGACTGGATAACAAACAGGAAATGCCTAACTCGGCTGCGAGGCGGACGGGCGGTGCAGAGCGCTGAGCTCCACCGGCAGCGCAGCTCCGCCGAGCGCGCCGGCGGCCGGACCGCTCCCGCCACCACTGCCCTCCGCCCGGGCTCCCGGGCCCCGGCTCGCAGGAGATCAGGCATGGCTGCCTCCTACTGGATGCTGACAGGTGAGGAAAGCCCTGTTTCTGCCTTGCTTTGAAGACTCGGGTCCCTAAATCAGCCCTGCTCCCGGCGGGAAGCGGGTGAAGCCAGTAGGGTCTGGCACCCAAGGGACGGCGCCCTCCCGCCCCGATCTCTGCCTCGGGAGTGTGCCCGGAGCTGCCCTCCAGCCGCAGGCTCTGAGGGAACGTGCTTCTCTCTGGGAACTTTAATCCTTAAACCAATTTTAGAATCTGGGAGCAAGGAGTAGTTGCCAGATGAGGATGAATGGCTGAGAAGGCATACTGTAATTGAATCTGTCTTGGAAGAAACAAGTTTATTTGTTTTTGTTGGTTTGGTTTTTGGTTGGTTTGGGCGGTTTTCTTTAAATTAGGGTAGACTTTCTGCTTTCCTCTGTTTGGCTTTCAGACTTCAGACTGGTAAAAGGGGAAGTGAGGAAGCACTCACTCACTTCAGAAAGATGAGTTCATCCAGAGATGGAATATGTACTATTTCCTTTTAGGGTTCATTGATTGTTAGTGACTTACTCGCTTTCCTAGAAAAAAGAATGCAGTAATCTTTCAAGTAACAATCTCCCTACCTAGTCAGTCTGTGGTAACATTTTGGATCTGAAATCGGGAATCCAAGAAGTAGGAAAGAACCTAAGGCAATGCTGGGATTCATGTGCTTGGAAACTTGGACATTGAACTCTCCAGCAGCTCTTGCGCAGGCAAGTAGCACAGAGTGAACCTGAAGCAGTTCCCCCCTGAAACAGGGGAAGAAATCAATTTCATAAGAATTGTCCAAATGCAGGCAGTAGCAAGTGGGGGAAAGGCAAAACTAGAGTTTTCCCCTCATCCCTCTGTGCTTATTGGGCAAAACAAAACAGATACAGGAAAATGTGAAAATTTGAATATAGGATTTTGGCATGCCATACTTAGTTATTGTTCTTAACTGTTCTTAACTTCATTATTATTACAGTGACATACTCCAAAACATGTTTTTTTTTGTGTTCCTTCAAAGAAGGACACTGTAAAACAGCAACAATTTAGTGTGCCACAACTTCCCTGCAGAGTTGCAGAGTTGCCACTGACAGATAATTCACCAGTAATGAAAAAAAGGTTTACTGTCAGATAGGAAAACATTTCAAGAGCAAGTCTCATCCAGATTTGCCAGGTGATTACTTTCTTGGTGGTGGTATCATGGGGGTTTCTTTTTTAAAAGACTGGTGGGAAAGAGAATAGACTTAGAAATAAGAGGAGGCATTACAGGTACTAGGTAAAGAATTCAAATTGTCTCTGATAAATAAGAGAAGTAGTCCTACACAAACAAGTCAAAATATCCTAAAACTATGGACAAGGGGTTTTCTTCACAAAATGAAATATAGTGACATTAAAATTAATTTAAAAAAAAATTACATGCTGCTCTTCCTTAAAACAAAAAGAACAGCAAATAATCTGACAGGCCCTAGAAGACAAAAAGAACTAAGAGTAAAGGAGGTACATAGAGATGTTATGTATATTTGTGTATTTATATAGATTTTTGTTCTTTTTTATTTCGGCTTGGTTTGATGAGACCTCTGAGAATCTTGACCACATAAAGTCTGACATGCAAACAGACAGAAGTGCACATAGAATTGAGAAGCCTGATAAGGGCTGAGAAAAATGATCTATGACAAAAGACTGAATTAGTTAGGCTTGTTTATCTAGTAGGAGAAACACTAAGGGCAAAATGTTGAACATTTCAAATATATCTTTTTATCCAAGTATTATTGCTGAGGATATTATTCTAGATGTCAGCGTTTCTTTGTTTTGTGAGAGCACTCAGTCATGACTTCCAACATTGGATAGGTTGATTTCCAAAGATATTGATGAATACTTGGTTCACCAGATCCAAAAAAGGACAAAAGAAAATCTATGTACCTGACTTTGCAAAAATCTTAGGAAATATTCAGAATTTTCTTACTCTTCAGGTAAAGAATGGCCAAGCTACCCAAAAAACCCACCTCTGCATAGTCTCTTACACCAGGACTTTTGAGGAAGTTGGATGAACAGCTATAAGCAATGGCTGAGTTTACTTCAGCTGGTCTATATGTAAGTGGTTTGACTAGGGATCTGCTGAAGTTTTCTCCAGCCCTACATTTCAACAGATGAGGAATGAAGAAGTCAGTCTAAAGGGTTACATTACCTTTAAAAATTTCTTCACTTAACAGTGTTACGCAAAGCCTGTTCCCTCCTGGACTTCTCCTTATTGATGATGGTCTTCTTGTACTCCTCTTTATAACAGAAGAGATGAAAATAAATAAAGACAGAACTGTGTGCAGAAAATGAAGGGGTCTTTGTTCAGAGTTTGTAGAGGCAGGACAAGTCACAGGATAAAGGCAAAGCATGAAAAAAAGATGTTTTCCCAAGTTTCCCTCTCCATCTGTCTCTTTTATTGTCCTTTGCTCTTGCAAAAACAATGTCCAACATCTCTTAGCAGACTTCCCCTTAATTTAGAGATTCTTTCCTATTAGTTTTTCTTATCCAGAATTGTAAGCATGTTTGCATGAATTCTAGCTGAAGTGGCTATAATATGGAGGAGATGGGATTTCCTATGAAAATTACCTTTCCTTGTCTAAAATATGTACATAACCCATCTTCATTAAGAAGTTGACCAAGACTTGAAGATATAGAAAAGCGTGTCTCAAACATTTTCAGAATAATAGCCTTATAACCAGCATGGCTCCAAAATCCCTAGAACATATGCTACCACCATTTTCATTTTATCTTGCACTGTACATAAAAAGGTCCAAAAATGGATGCCGAATTGCTGCAATTATTAATACCTATAAAATAGTATTTGAAAAGTGATTTATTTCAAGAACTCTTAGGTCCTACACATAGTCTCAATCTTTCATCAAGACAGGAACAGGCTACACAATTTTGAACTTTTATGTTAAAACCGTATGAAAAGTTAAAAGAACACACTTGTTTTGGTTCTACCATGGTCAAATTCATCTCTCTTCCTGTCTTTAGCAAAATTAGAATGAACTTAGAAACTTTCTATGGTCTTCTTAATTTTTTGAGATGTTTTTCTTCTACTGCTCATACTTTGACATAATCAAACAAATAATAAACCCTATATTTACTTTTTATCAGAGTAGGCAAAGCATCATCTCTAGTAAATATTTTCCTTTGTAAATTGACAGTGGTTCTGCTGATAGTGGATACATCATTGAAGTTTACATTTGCCACTAAATATTTGTGGATCAGTGTTCGTTAACTCTATAAATCTTACAACCTGCTTTTTGAGAAAAGGCCCATATCAAAATGTCTCTTTCTACAGCAGTCAATTTAAGATTTTGAGTGGCAACTTCATTTCAAAGTTTGTCTTTCCTCTTTGGTTGTGGTTTTGTTTGTTTGTTGTGAGTTTTTTGCTTGTAGGGTGTCTGTATGTGTGTGTGTGCATGCACGTGTTATTGTGAGGGTTCTTTTAATGCAGCAAGTCACCTATTTTCCTGAACTGAATGTTTATTTTTTACTAGATAGTATACTGGATGCCAACTTGCAACCTTTGTCTAAAGTATGTTGTATCTCCAGGGATGTAAGACTGCTTGTAAAAATTTGACTGGAATGAATAAGCACAGAAAAGTTTGTATATACACAGCAGCAAAAGAATAAAAAGTAAAATACATTTTAATGTGGAAGTTAAATATGCACCACAACTATTTTTTCTTGAAAGAATAGCATGAGGTCAACCCTTGTAATTTTACAGCTGCAAAGAATGTAAAGAAGAAAAAATTGCCACCAATTCACCATTCAGAATTTATATAGATAAGTGAAAGGAACTCTAAAGTAAAGTTGAATGCACACTCTCTCCTAAAGAAAAGCTGAATGCAGAAGTTCTCTGCCTCTGCTGTTACATTAAAATGTTAATGCAAATTTATTAGTATGTACAAGTTCAAGTTAAATAAACACACATGTGCTTAAGTTATATTCCCTTGGGTGGTCCTGCTTGATTCTGTGAAACTATTCATGCTAACAGAGTTAAGCATGTGTACTCATAGGAAGAGAGTCTGAGGTCCGATAAATAAATTCTATTATGTAATATCTGATAAAGTTGTTTTTACACCAGTATCAAGCTTAGGGAAAAGGAATGCACATTTCTGGGCCAGATCTGATTTCACTACTGTCCAGTCACAACTGACTACAGCTAGATACTTAAGAGAAATTTATAGGTACACCATAATGGGAGATATGGGATTATTTTTGCTCACAGTAAGCTTATATCTCATTAAATTATTGACTCCAAAGCCTTTCCAAGTCAGCAAATTCCATAATCCACAGTAGGTTGGTTTTTTTTATTTAAAAAAAAGAAAAGCTAATAGAAAACAGAAACTTCCTTGTAGCCACCCTCTCATCTGTAAGAATATGCCCCCATGCTTTTCTGTTACCAGACTGTGTAGTCATTCCAAACTTAATGTATCTGTTGCAATTGCCCTGACACACTTAGCATGGCACATTAGTGTGCCTACTTTCTCAACCTATTTTTATTTAATCATTTCTCATGCAAGCTTTTTTTTTTTCTATTCTCACTCTTTTCTTTGTTCTAAATTTGCAACATTCATTCTTAAATGGAGTTTTTAGTGTCATACCCTGTTTCAAAAATAAGCTACAGAATTAGAATCATAGAATTATAGATTTTTAAGGGGCTGGAAAGGACATTAAAGACCATCTAGTCCCAACCCACCCTGCCATGGGCAGGGACAATTCCCACTAGACCAGCCTTCTCAAGCCCTTATCCAATCAGTACCAGGGTTGGGGCAACCACAACCTCCCTGAGCAACCAGGGTTAGACACTATTCTAGTGTGTAACCACCCTCAAAAAAAATTTCTTCATATTGTTTAACTTAAATTTCCCCTCTTTCACTTTGTACCGTTTACTTATTGTCCTGTCACTGCAGTTCCTGATGAAGAATCCCTCTCCAGCTGCCCTCTTTCCTGTCAGATACCGGAATCTGCTATGAGGTCTCACATAACCTCTTCTCCAACATTCTTCCCTTCTTGTACAGTGATACAATTTTTCATTATTTCTGGCTTGTTAAATTTGTCTAGGCTGCAAATTCAGCTGTGTAGTAACGGTTCGGGTCCATTTTCTTTGCAATATAATAGAACTGATACGTGTTTTAGCAAGGCATCTTATTTCTGTATGTGAACATCCAGATTCGTTTGAAACGTGCTTATCTGCCTCCCCAGCATCTCAGAACTGGAAGGAAACCAGTCAAGGTTCAGTACTGGCTGAAGTGTAACTTGCAAATTTAACCAAAACCTTTTAAGCTGGAATTCAGTTTAAGAGCGGCGTCCAAGTAAGAGTTCAGGTTCTGATGTTGCCTGCGTCTGGTTTTCATTTCCATGGGTGAGGGCCGCCCCGCTCCGCCTCAGGCGGCGGCGGCTGCGGAGCTGGGTGGCACCGCGGTCCCCTGGCTCCTTGGCACTCGCTGAACCACGGGACTGCACTGCTCGCCTCTTTCGCCATCTGTGCCTGTAACTTTCCACAACTGCTTCGCTTTGGCCGTTTGGTTATGGTTTGTTTTTTTCCTTTCGTGTTTTGAACCGCGCGGCACGGTGTTGTAAGACCTTAGGAGTTTGGACCGCTGCTGCGAAGCGCTGGAGGGAAAGAACGAAGGCGGGGGCGACCCCCTCCCCCGCTCCTGGCGAGGCAGTAGCCGACTTCCAGTGCTCGCGGCACCCGGCAGCAACACGGCTGCTTCCCAGTCCCTCTCCCTCACACCGCCCCGGCATTTTTCCTTCCGCAGGACGGAGCCTCGGGACGGGCCGCCAGGTTCCCTGCGCATGCGCTGTGCCTGCGGTGACAGCGCGGGGCGGGGCGGGGCGCGCCCCGGCGGCGCCTCAGCAGGGAGCGGGGTCTGTGCGCGTGCGCCGTGGGGCGGCCGTGGACGCTGCGCGTGCGCGTTGGGGCCGGCGGCGGGCGCTCCGGGAAGGCCGCGTGTGTGTCCGTCCGTCTGTCCGTCCGTCCGTCCGTCCGTCCGGGAGTGTGTGGTCCCGCCGGCTCCAGCCCTCAGCCTTCCCTCCCGGGACAAGCCTGCTGCCCGCTGCCGCCGCGGCACGGGGGAGGCCGGGGAGCGGCGCGAGGAACCGCCAGGATGAAGCTGGTGAGGAAGGACCTGGAGAAGGATAATGCGGGGCAGGTGACGCTGATCCCCGAGGAGCCTGAGGACATGTGGCACACCTACAACCTGCTGCAGGTGGGTGACAGCCTGCGCGCCTCCACCATCCGCAAGGTTCAGACCGAGTCGTCCACGGGCAGCGTGGGCAGCAACCGCATCCGCACCACCCTCACTCTCTGCGTGGAGACCATCGACTTCGACTCGCAGGCCTGCCAGCTGCGAGTCAAGGGCACGAACATCCAAGAGAACGAGTATGTGAAGATGGGCGCCTACCACACCATCGAGCTGGAGCCCAACCGGCAGTTCACCCTGGCGAAAAAGCAGTGGGACAGCGTGGTGCTGGAGCGCATCGAGCAGGCCTGCGACCCGGCCTGGAGCGCCGATGTGGCGGCTGTGGTCATGCAGGAGGGGCTGGCTCACGTCTGCCTGGTCACCCCGAGCATGACGCTTACTCGTGCCAAGGTGGAGGTGAACATCCCCCGCAAGAGGAAAGGGAACTGCAGTCAGCACGACCGGGCGCTGGAGAGGTTTTACGAGCAGGTGATGCAAGCCATCCAGAGGCATATCAACTTTGAGGTAGTGAAGTGTGTACTGGTGGCTAGCCCAGGCTTCGTGCGGGAGCAGTTTTGTGACTACATGTTCCAGCAGGCAGTCAAGACTGACAACAAACTTCTCCTGGAGAACAGATCCAAATTCCTGCAGGTAAGGATCTAAGCAGTCTCCAGACTGGGTAAAAATAGGCTTGAGAGTTGTGTGTGATAATAAAAGGTAGTTACATGAGAAATAAGTCATTAAAGAAAATAGATTTCTGACTGAGCATCATGAGGAAATTATTCTCATGCCTCCCAAACTGTAAAGGAGTTACGCATGGTACAAGGATGGTTCCCACCTAGGATACCTTAATGTGGAGTACAGAAAGTGTTGGATATTTTAAACTCCCTATAAAGGCACATTTACTTTTTAATTAAGTGTGAAGTGGAAGTTGGAAAAAACTTTGCATTCTTACTTTGTCATACTGGATAGCTTGCATGGTTAATAACAACTTTCTAAAGATGTTTTTTAAAAGTACCTAGATGTGGTGTAGGTTAGTTAATTTTGTGTTACAAAAATTAGCTACAATTTTGTTGTTAGTTTTGTACTACATAGTTAAAGGCTGTCCTTTTTCCCTTGTTTCTTAGTCATCTCATTGGCTGAGTTGCAAGGGGTTTAGCCTTATACTGAAATAGGCATATTTACAGCCTAAAATAGGTTTTCGTGAGGATACTTATGTAATTTTTAGGTTGGAAGAGGCCTGGGTTGATCTGGGGGCAGGGGTAGTGAAGTGAGTCTCAGTGCTTAATGGTCCCAGTACTTAAAAGACCCAATGCACCAAGAACCCTCCTTTTCCATGTTTTCTCTGTGATAACAGAAGTTTTAAGGTACTTTGCAGCTTTACAACCATAATAATTGCAAAGTTGATGATTTTACACTATATGCCTGCATATATGCCTGAGGGACCTTCCTTTTCTTGAATGCTCTGAAAAAGAGACTTAGACTTAGATCTTAGTTTCTTGGTAGTTTCAAGTAGCCTTACCTTGGGAGCTGTTGAGCTTGTATATTTACCCCAGCTTTTGAATAAGAGAGGTAATTTTCTTGTGCTGCTTGTAAGGCAATTGAGGGGATTTGGTGTAGGCTTTGAGTTGCAGGAGAGATAAGGAAAAGAATGACTTGTGTTTCAAGAAGGAGATAAGTTCCCCAAACAATTATCAAGATTAATATTATGTATCATGGAGGATGTTTGTGATTGAATAATCAAGAAAATGGTCCTTTTTCTTGAAAAACACCAAACGTTTGACTTTGTTTTCACTCTAGGTCCACTCTTCCTCAGGACATAAATACGCATTGAAGGAAGCACTCTGCGACCCAGCTGTAACTAGCCGTCTTTCTGACACTAAGGCAGCTGGTGAGGTGAAAGCTTTAGATGACTTCTATAAAATGCTGCAGCACGAGCCTGACCGGGCTTTTTATGGCCTGAAACATGTGGAGAAGGCCAATGAAGCCATGGCCATTGATACCCTGCTGATCAGTGATGAGCTTTTTCGGCACCAGGATGTGGCTACACGTGCCCGATATGTTAAATTGGTAGATAGCGTACGGGAGAACATGGGCACAGTCCGCATTTTCTCCAGCCTCCATGTGTCTGGAGAGCAGCTGGGCCAGCTCACAGGGGTGGCAGCTATCCTGCGCTTTCCTGTTGCTGAGCTCTCTGACCAGGAGGATGAATCTAGCTCTGAAGAGGATTGATAACAGTGACTTCATTCCACAGTTTATTTTCCGTGTCATGTTGAAGTGACATTAAATGTCCTCCCAACCTGAATACTGTGTGCAGATGTACCAGGACATGTAATTAAAAAGTTCCAGTGGTAAACATATACATACATTTACATGGCTTTACTCAGCACACTACTTGTTACCTAATCTATGGTAATAATTGTTGATATGCTGTGCTGAGCTGACTGTTTTTGCAGTTCTGGACCACCAGCAGTACAAAACTAATTTGTCTCCCCAGTTAGTCTGCATGTTAAGGCAGACTGCTAGCTTAGTGAAATGCATATGAAAAAAATAGGGAGTAGGGAGAAATTCACATTAGACTATTTCTGTTCAAGTGCTTGAAAAGAGTATTGCAAAAGAAATGTTAACTTCTTGGAAGACCTGTCAAAACTGCTTGGCCGTCATAAGAACTCCCTGTTCTTCATAAGGTGTGTCAAAGGAATGAGGTCAATATCATCTCTTAGGGTTTTGTGTAGTGATGTAGGTCTAACCATTTAAATATTTCTGTGAAACACTTGAAGCAGTCTTTCAGCAACCAGATCCTTTAAGTTAACATTTATTTGCAAACATGATAGTAGATGCAGGACAAATGATGCATCCCAGTGCAATCATTTAGTTATATTTGAATGCTGTTACCTTGGGAGATTGTTCTGAAGACTAAAAAGGTGTCATTAACTGTATTCTGCTAAATTGGCATTTTTAGCACCCAGTTTTGAGAAAATACAGGAGAAAACTTAGAAAATCAGAACTCTAGTTTCCACAATGAATCTTTTGATAGCAAATAGTTTAAATTCAAAATCTGATATTCTATTTGCATATCTCTTTAAAAATATACATAAACTGTGATACAGAAATGAAGATGACAAAATTATAAATCAAACTTCAGCTTAAGATAGTGGCAACTGTAAAAGTGAAAATTATCTTTTCAATTATTTGATCAACTCAAAGTACTGAGAGCCAAAAAAGAGTTTTATTTCTTCACTGGGCAGTAAATCTTCACTTGAGGAAGAAAAAACTGCTTTCAGATTCAGACAAAACCTATGGTTGTATTGTTTCAAACCAAGGTTTGGTGGTGTGGCTTGTGTGGGTAAATAGGCATTACTTTTTTAAACATGATGGAAGGTGAAAATAGGAACCACAGAAGAATTCTGTAATATGAAAAGTGTAAGAATGGAACATTAAAAAAACGATCAAAACTCCTAGTCTGGGTAGAATAGTTTTAGGAAAATTGTTTTTAAGGGTAGTCCCCTATGTTCATGGGTGCCAATCCTCTGAATTTAATACTGTCTGTTGGTAGCTGAAACATCAGTCTAAACTTCTTGATAGAGAAGTACTTTTGAATTAAAGCCATCTCCCCTTTTCTACATCATCCACACAGTTTAAGAAATTCTTGAATAGAACTTACCTTAGAGCTGTAACACTTTGATTCTTCTTTTGTTGAAGACAGCAAGCCCATTGAGACACTTGTTTACTGTCAGCTTGCACACCTGAATTATGTTACTTGAGCTTTACATTTTTGTCTTGAATGGTGTTGGGTGCCACAAGTCATAGAATGCTCAGGTAGGATTTCTTTAGCAGTTAAGACTGCTTAAATTAATTTATTTTTTTTAAATTTGCCTAAGTTTATTATACACTTGTTTAGCTACAAAGCACCTTGATTCCTGTTATATCTAGTTTAATGTAAAAAAAAACAAGAAGCAGAAGAATTTGTCCAGGAAATACTAATTATATGCAGCAAATTAGGGCTTTAAAAAAACTCATATCTAAATAAGTCGTTAATTTCTCCAAGGTTTTATAACATTGGATGGTATAGTAGTATATTCTCTTTAAGTAATGCCAGTTTGTTGCAGCTGTACACAAATGACATATTCCAATTTGTAGTACACCAGAAATTCTTGGTTTTTCTCAATAAACTCTCTGAGAGACAAATCAAACTGTTCTTTGGTTGTAGGATGGATTGCTATTTTATCAGACCAGATTGGTTACAATTATTCCATTGTAAACTAGAAGTTATGAAGAGTTTTTGCTGTGTGTACTACATGATTACAATGGTGATTTTGTGTTTTGTGCCTGTAGTTAGCATCAAGGAAAAGAAGTGGCCATTTTGGTGCATTTTTTTTTTTGTTTCATCTGCTAAGAAAATGTGACAACAGTGATTCTTTTAATTCTTTGAATTATTTACACTTAAAATTAAAATTCTGCTATGGCTTTATATTTTGTGTATTTTTCTTTTTTTTAATCTATTGCTCTCATGTTGTTATGTCTCTGAAGGAAATACACATGGAGTTGTGGAGTTGCCCAAAGTATGGAAGGATGGGATTTTTTTTTCTTCTTCTTTTTTTTTGGTGGGGGAGAGGAGGGGAAAGCATTTTTGTTGTAAAATAAATATACAATCACTATGTACACAAATGTATCCTGTTTCAGGAAACAGCTAAAGGGCTTGGTATTGAAAGTGGGCTGTGTTCAGTAGTTGCAGATGCTTGACCTGGCCAAGTTCCAGAGTTGCTAGTATCTTCCACATTTCAAGGAATTTTGATTAGTTGAAAAGTCCATATTGACAAAGTTGCTTGTTCAATGCAGACTTTAGTTTGTGTGTATAAATAACACTTGCACAGAAGAGACATGCTATCAGCAGATCAAAGGATTGAGTGCTAGAGCCATGGGAAAATAATTTTTGTGTCCATTGTTTGCAACTAAACATATGTGAACCAAAAAATGTATTTTAAAGTGTCTCCATTTAGTTTAGGATTATATTCTGACATAATTCTGTGAATTAATAGTGTGGTTTAACTTCCAGTTTTTCAGTGTTGAAAATTCATGAAGACACATTGTAGAACTTCCTAAAGCTTGTTACATTTGGTAGGAAGAAAGCTTTAAAAAGTATGAAATTAGATTGATCATGAACCCTGCTGTGCTAATCAGTGATTCAAATAAATTTATTCATCTATTCATTTGCCTGTCTTGCAAATTTGTATTTTGGAACAGGCCCCAGTTTGTCAGTTTTGTCACCTTTGGCATTTAAATCCACTTACATACATTTTTTGTGGTTGTTAATCAGCTAAAGCTTGGTGCAAAATGCAAGGTCATCACCAGCTAAAGACCAAAATAATCGTACTGAGTACAAGGCAAAATAAAATATAAATCCTTCAGTAAAATTGTAAAGCTTTTAACAGTATTTGACTGGGGAATTTCTCATCTCCCTCTTGTCTTACCCCTGTATAAATAAAATGCTAGTAATAAGTGATCTTTAGACCACCAGTTTAACAAGAGCGCATATCTCTTCAGTTTAATTCATGATGGGACTAGACACGATGATTTTAAATCTGTGTAAATGTCTAAATTTTCATTTGCTACTGTTCTCTCACAGGTTGAGTAGCCCTGAATTTTAAAACTAACTTAGTCTTTGAAAATTTCGTACAACTTCTGAGCTGCTGATCTTGGTTTGCCTTGTTCAGTGAAGGTATATTATAGCTCACTTCTCATTGGACTGATGTATCACTTGAGCCTCTCAAATTTCTTTCTGGAAGCTGGATTATACTAGAAAAAGGTATTCATATGCATGTGTCTTTCAGATCACCCAGTCCATTCACTTTTCTCTGGGATTTTCATAGCTCTCTTTTTAAAGAAAAGCTTGTTTCATAAAGGAATAGACATTGAGTTTTGCAGGAAAAACCCCCGTATTGTCAGAATGTGTTACTTGAAGCCGTATTTCTACAGTGTGTTGTCTAATGATTCTACAAAAGACCTAAGAAAGCAGTTTATAAAATGTGAAGCAGCAATAAGAAGGTCTGCAATTAGGAATCCTTGCTTATAACCTGAAATCGGAATCCCTTCAGGAGACATAATAACCAAAAAAAAAAATATATATGAAGGACTGACTTCAGAAAAGTACTTATTTAAGTACTTTTTAGATAGGCAGAACTTCAGACTTGGTTTTTTTTTCCTTGCACCAGTTGCTTTAATCTGAAGATTTCTCAGTTCTGATTTGATTTAGCAGATAATGGGGAGAGAGTGGTGACAGGGCATTGCAGTAGATAATTTTCCAGTATCTGTCTTTCTCCTGCAATGGCCACAACTTGCTTTTAGGGACTGTTTCATTCAGATTTTGTGTGAGAAAGAATATTTTGATGTTTCATTATTCTACAAATTTATGGTTTAAAAATGTCTAACCATTTGAGTCTTGTGATAATTATGATTCTTAATTCAGGCTCCGACAGCGGTTGAGCCTGGGCTTTTTCAGCAGTGGAAAGGGTAAACACAGGCTGTGAAGCTTCTTGTGTGACAGTTGCCCAAAGACATGCTGAATAAGCGTAATGTTTAGTCCTGCCACATATTTTATGCTTGACTCAAATAGGGCATTGACTTGAATTTGAGGGTAGCTGTTTGCATGATACAGAACCTAAAGGAAAGACATGTCTTTAGTCTAACAACCAGACTGCATATTGCCTGTCAACTTGTGAACTTGACTGTTTTAGAGATGCCCTATAGCTTTTCTGTGAAAAAATTGACTCCTAAGGTGTCTTAGCCTAAAATAAAGTGTCAGGAAAAGGTTTCTGAAATCATAGTTGTTTTTTCTGTCTGAAAATAATTCTTCCTTTTGTCCCAGTGAGGGCTATGTAAGAAACAGAGAGGGGAGTGGTATCAGAGCAGCCCTTCCTTCCAAGTTAGTGTCTTCTGGGAAATGCAACATGAAGCAGCCACTTTCAAGCCCTGCCAGGTCTTGTCAGTTTTTTGCTATATCAGTCTTTAATTTATTGCCTTCTTTTTGGGAAATGCTACATTCACAGCTAATGTAATAGCTGTCATGCTGTTCTAATAATTACTTAGAAGTCAAATTAGAGCTGATCATGAATCCTCTGGCAAAGTAGCTGTTCCATTAGAGAATGTTAATTAGTTGAAACCAGTCCTCCTTTTTAGGAATGTACATACCAGACATGATGGGAAGTGTTTTCTCTGGTCCAAAATGGAATTTCTAGTCAAAGCCAAGCCTGGAATAACAAAGAGTGTAGGGGTTTAAGAAGTCAAATGGAACAGAACATACAAACCTTAAGGCCATTTTCTCTTTCACAGTAAACACTAGGTTAGAGGTGCTCTCTTTTCTGTCAGCGTCATTGGTAAATACAACTTCCACATTGAGCAAATAAATATTTTTATATCTTGTCAGAGATATTTAAATCACAACTGGCTCAGGCATGATATCTCATGGGATGAGGGAGGCAATTTTCAGATTTCTGGTCTAAACATGAAAGGAAAATAATTGAAAGTTAGGACTGTTCCTACCAAACATGCTTCATCTGTAGTCTTTTCAGAAAAAAGCCCTGAATAGTGTTCCATGTTTCAAAAAGATTTTGGACCTGACAGCAACCAGCAAATCTGCTTTTGAAGATGGGCAGATTTTTTCCCATGCAGTACTTTTGGTTTGATTAGAACAAATACTTCTAGCACACTTTTTACTGTAAGGGTTTGTATGCAAAGATGTGTGTGTGTTTAATGAGAAAAAAAGCTAACTTGACTCTTGGCTTGTAGTTGCTTTGGTAGCTGCAGGATTGGCTCAGGATGCAGGGTTGATAATTATCTTCAAGACTCGAAGATTTGTTTACTGTAGGAGGAACTTGGTAGCAAGTGATAAATTCAGGAAATCATCGTTGTTAAATGCTCATGGACATTTCCTTTAATGGTTTCTGAAGCTCTAAAAGCTACAGCAGGTTTTTTGCCTTTTCCTTGACCTGCAGTGTTCAAGTGTTTTAGATAAATGGTTTAGTTTGGGTGTGAGAGAAGTTAATTAATTGCATTTGTTTATCTTGCCCAAACACATACCATAAGACCAGTGCCATTTGGTAAAGAGAACTGGTGTATCTCATATAATTTATTCCTCTCCTGAGTGGAAAGTGCTGTTCTGAGATAGGTTGTCTAAGAGAAGCTGAAATGGACTTCGCAGGAACAGTGCTGGGTGAACGCTGGCAGTCTGCCAGGACAGTCAAGTCTCCTGGGGCACTGGCTGCCCTCACTGCAAGGCTGTATGTAGGAGCTACTGGGACAGCAGGGGTGAGAGGCAGAAAAAGAGCAGCTGTCTCCTGAGGGAGCTTTTCCAAGTTCCAGAGCTGTGAGTAAAGATGAAAAGCTATGGTTTAATGGAAAACATGAGATGCTGTTTTGGGTATGTGACTTCTTCCCAAAGGGAGACGCAGTGAATGTTTGAAATATCTGTACTCAGTTCTAACAGCTCATGCTTGGTTGAGGGTAATATGCCAGCTGATGTGATTAAGCTCTGTGTGTGTGTCTGGAGGAGAGAAGCTTTGAGCCTGAGACGGAGTCTAGAGATACTGAGACCTTGCTAATCCTCTCACTATGGAGTAATTTCCGACCACCCTGCTATTGCTGTATTTGAGGCTTGTGAAAGAGTGTCTTTGTTTTCCTTTCATACCTGTCTGAAAGCCACCTTCTTTTTCAAAAATACTGCTTTGTGAAACAAACACCTCACAGTGTTGTGTTGGCAGTCTATGTGATAAGCAAAGGAAAAATGTCTAGTCAGACATTAAAAAAACTCATAAAACCAACAGAAGCTGATTGAAATAAACCTTACAGGCTTTTTGAGAGGGTACCTGGTGAGAAGAAAAAGACAGATGAAACCATATGTAATAAAGTTTGTTGGTGGTTTTTAATGGTTCTTCAGGTCATTTCAAACATT